>NQII01013971.1:0-18708 GCA_002778355.1 Clitarchus hookeri | reverse complement strand
CCAGTCTGACAGAGAAATCTATATCTTTAAAAGACACCATGAAATTGCTGATGGATTCCAGCAAAAGTGAAGAAGGAGAAAATGAATGTACGAATTCTATAGAAGTTTTGATAAAAAAAAAAACCATCCATGAATATTTATTAGATAAACGTGTGGAAAATGATGTAGATCCACTTACGTGGTGGGCGGTAAATAATAAGAAGTATGGTATTATTTCTCCCATAGCCAGGCAATATTTAGTAGCACCACTCACTAGTGAGCCTAGCGAAAGTGTCTTTAGTGGGGCTGGTCTTCTTTACACACCCCACCGAAATAGGCTGCAAGGAGAAAAGGCATCAAAACTTCTATTTCTGAAGTTTAATATTCCTCTACTCTTATTTAATTACTAAGTGTTTCACTTAATTGTGCTTAGATATAAACAATTTTTCATAGTTTTTTTTTTCGATTTCAAGAAGTAATGTTTAATGGATATCTTAACAATTACATAATTAGTGAGTTAGTATTAGTACCAAAGTTAAAATTAACAAAATGTTAAGAACAAATTTGTTTTAATTGCATAGAAGATTATTATATTGTTTGTTTTTCTTCACAATATATTTTTAACTTTATTCATAAGAAGTCGATTTGATTACTAGTTCATTAAAAGATCTCGCATATTTGAATAAGATGCCCTTTAGGTTGCATAAATGTATATTGTTAAGTGTTTTTACAAAAGATCTCATTTAAAGTTTGATTTTTATAATTAAAAAGGTTGGGTTTTATATTATTCCACTGTTTTGTGTTAAAGCTGTTCAATGATATTTGATCATACAGTTGTGTTATAATATAGTTTAGAAGTTTTAAGAAATGACCTGCCTTAATTTGATTTTGCTTAGGTAAATAAGAATAAAAGAATATCAAGAGTGTGTTTCTGTTATGTAATCTAGTGAATAACTACAAGGCTGTTTCCCAAATATCATTAAAATACACTCTTATACATAAAAAATATGTTAATAAATAAAAATGTCTTAATCATAGCAGTTGCATTATTATTTAATAAACATTTTCATTTTTCATTGCCAAATACATTCGCAAAATATTGGCATCATTTTTGTGAATACGAATACAAATGCGAATGCGAATGTTCAAAAACATGCGAATATTCGTTGCATCACTAGTATATATACATGTACACGTCAGCTGTTTACTACTCCATGGCAGTAATATGACTCAACTAAATCGAACAAAAGACTGCACTAGAACTGTATCAATCCCTAAAGAAATCGGCAAACAAAAAATATCGATCAGAAAATCAACTTTTTGGTAGCCGATTTAATCGATTAAAAAAACTTTTTAATGGGTATCCCGAGTACTTTCCGTAATTGCTAGTAGGTGGAATGGCGCCGTAGCAGTCACCAAACACTCCCAATGTGACCGGACAGGGTTTCCCCTCGTCGAACTTCCCCTGCTCATCGTCGTTCTTTCCCCTACCGAACCATTCTCTTTTTGCCACGGGGTTCGCATCGCTTCGGTCCGCAAGAAAGAAGTCTTCTGAGACTGTGACGTCACCAGCCAGCTGCGCCTCTCGGTGACCCTTTCACAAGAGAGCACGTTTCGCGTGTTCGAGGGGGCTACGCGGGCACGCACGTCGTCGCCTCTATGCTACTCCTAGACGTTATTTCGTAATATCATTGCTTTTTTATGTCGTTTTATAGTTGAAAAACAGTGGTTTATAAAACTGGAACATGACTTTTGTATTCTTGTTATAAATGTATCCCATTAGTCACTTACATTATTAAGTATTTTACTTACTTGTCACAGCCACTATCCAGTCAGAGCAGATGCTGACAGTCGTAGTGGTGTTTGTAAACATTGTGTACTTTACGGTAAAGTGAGTCTTTCGGAATGAATCTTTGANATGCTGACAGTCGTAGTGGTGTTTGTAAACATTGTGTACTTTACGGTAAAGTGAGTCTTTCGGAATGAATCTTTGAATAATATCA
Source organism: Clitarchus hookeri (assembly GCA_002778355.1). Taxonomy (NCBI): domain Eukaryota; kingdom Metazoa; phylum Arthropoda; class Insecta; order Phasmatodea; family Phasmatidae; genus Clitarchus; species Clitarchus hookeri. The sequence continues at coordinate 16,726 of NQII01013971.1, read as the reverse complement.
CTGTACGTAAAGTGCATATATACGCACTGGATCGCTGACTCCCATTTAACTTAGCAACGAATTAAGTAAAATAGTTCTAAGACTTGGCGCTGTATTGCGAGTGTAATGCTCAAATTTATGGTAGTCGGTAGTTTAAGTTGGTGTATTTTGCTTGACACGCAGTTAGATAAACTCACTTGACATCCCACACTAACAAATAGGGAGTATTGCGCGACCAAATTAACAAACTATCCCGTGAGGGGAAGGTGCAGCTCTTCCACTTCTTGCGCGACGCGCGGCNGTATTGCGCGACCAAATTAACAAACTATCCCGTGAGGGGAAGGTGCAGCTCTTCCACTTCTTGCGCGACGCGCGGCGGGGAAGTACACTCAATTGAAACTACAATTTTATGTATTAATTGGATTAGCGCATGAATAAAGTTATTAGGTCCGTAAAAAATGGCAATGTTAATTGTACATATGGCCGAGTGAGTGAGCGGAGAGATTTGTGCGGCTCTTAACAGCGAGATCGTGAGAACCGAGACATATGGCGAAAGAATGCAAAATGAGAAGAAAAGTAGAACTTTTGCAGGGCTTCCAGAAGTGCTGAGCTAACCGTGAACAGCCTGGACGATGTGGAGAAAGAAGTGTCGTTAAGTGAACTCATTTCTGCACTGGACTATAGTAGATCACGCTTGTTGGGCCTCGTGTTTACGCCGCGAGAAAGGCAGGAGGTCGGCCTGAATTTCCTGTTTGCGCCCCCCCCCCCCCNCATTAGGAGGCGCCCATTGGGGCCGTAAATTAGTTCGCTCCGGATAGCCGGGAGGGGAAGGGCGAGCTAAACGCCAGATCACAACTCATTCCTTAGTTTGCGCGCGCTGTGAGGCCGTCTCGCCTTCCCTGCATGCCGATGCGTTTTTGTTTTCTACTAGTTCTCCAGCACGTTACTAGCTTCGAGCGATCCCTGACGCTCAGAGAAAATAGCGCTCGTCATTAACTACATATATTTTTACGGTCCTCACTGACGGTAATAAGTCTCGCTCTGGGAGGAAGATAAAGGTGTATGTGGTATTTTGAAAAAAAAAAAAAAAAAAAAGCAGGAAGTTGGCAGTAGACACCAAACATTTAATTGACACATGACAATAACGATTCTACTGTCCAAGTTTGACCAATGGAAAAGCATTTTAAAGTGTGTTATTTGAAAGCACAATAGAAGCAGGTTTTTATTTAATAGTATTTTTGCAGTCGACTAGTCGACAGTTGTTTTTAGGAACAGGCCAACATAAATAGATCTTAAAAGATTGTTATTTAAAATCAAAATTATTAGTGTGTGTGTGTTTAACTGTGGTTTGAAATTAATTATTCTAATTTCAGATTTTTTTCTATTGTAAAACTTAAACAGTAAATAGTAGCAACTTAATTGTGTATACTTCTTTTTGATCCAAGGCGATGGGAAACCTCCTAATTCTACTACTCAATATTTAAGTTTTTCATTCTGTAAGCCTGTTAAGGCCCTGCCTGCCTGTATCGTATTTCCCCTTTTTGGCCAAGAAGCGTGGGGGCTATAAGGGTTACACTAGCATGCGCCGACAAGAGCGCCATCGCCGCTACGCGCAGGGCTCTGAACTGGCGTGTAGTGTTCTCGTAGNAAAAAAAAAAAAAAAAAAAAGCAGGAAGTTGGCAGTAGACACCAAACATTTAATTGACACATGACAATAACGATTCTACTGTCCAAGTTTGACCAATGAAAAAGCATTTTAAAGTGTGTTATTTGAAAGCACTTCGACCCTCAACCTTCCCCAGGCAGACCCATTCGCTGCTCTCAGTCACCCTGCCGGGTGAATGATTGACGGCTGACCTGGCTGCCGTCACAGCTTGTCCTTCCCCCTGCTGGAGAAGTCAACGACTTGGGAGGATGCGCAAGAATATTCTGGGAAATATACTCTAAATCTGAATCTGTGAGAAATTCACTGTTTCAATCAGTTAACAGTATTTGACTGATTTAACAGCCACTTCAGTAAATTTAACGGATAAATCAGCGAAAAAATGCCAGTTTTCCTTCACTCATTGATTCAGTGACATTTTCCTCTGATTCATCAGTTATTTTTTTCACTGTTTTTTCAGTGATGTGGTTTTTGACTGATGGATGAGATAAACAGCATGTAAAAATGGCCGTCCAACAACGTGTCAAAATTGCCGTTAAAAAACGCGTATCAGGTCAAATAATACGCATATAATAATAAAACCAATCCAAAATACTTTCTGAAATATATTTCTTCTTTCAAAATACCATTATATGAGGTAACATGAACAGTCTTTTTATTCCGTTTTTACGTCTTTCATTTCGTTTTCATGTAATCATCACAGCGCTCTGTTTGAAGGTTTAAACTGCATATAATGTGGCGAAGAGAGTGCACTCACGTGTACTATTCGTTTTAACAATCCTAACGGTACCAATAAAACCAAAAACAAAAAGTAAAGGCATGCATTTTAAAACTACGCACTTTCGATGAGGAATTATAAAACATGTATTTTCTTCTTGATTATCAACTTGACTTGTTAGCTCAGATGGTAAGGTAGCGGTGTAATAACGAGATGGGAAGGGTGTGCGAATTCAATTCCGACCACTTAGAGAAGTTTTTTTACTTTTTTAAAATACGGTTAATTGCGCAGTGTAAATAGTAAGCTATCGCAAATATGTTTATTTTTTGTAATTATTTGGCTAAATTCAATAAAAAATATTTACTTTGCCGTTGCAGTTGGCCTCACTTATTCAATCAGTGAAACTTTTTCACTGAAACAATCAGTGGTTTTCCACTGATTCGAATTTAGATTGCAGGACCCTCGGCGCAGCGTGGCATTTAGAGAAATTTCTATGCTATGGCCTACGACCCTATAAATATTGCAGAAGTCCAAGGGTCGGGAGTCTTCTTGAGGAAGCCAATTGGCTGAGCGCGGTCATCTAGCGAAGTCTAGTACGGCGAGGGACTTCGGTGAAGGGGACTGACGACGACGGAAGACAGCAAGGCGACGGCGGACGAGGTGTTTGTCGTGTGAACGGACGAGAGGGCGTGAAACCCGACGAGTGAGGGCGCTCGGAGAACTCTAGAACATTGCGCACTGGTGGGACCTGGACTAAACCGAGGTGCGACTGTATTGACTTGTGATACGGACTTCTTAGTAAATATTGGAAGTGTCAAATATTTACATATAATTTAAAAAGTAATCCATTATGTTTTGATACACTGTCTATCATGATTGATTTTAAATATATAATTACATTAAATTCTTTCAGGTAATTGTAAGCTGTACTGATTGAATTTATTAATTGTTAATAGCAAGCGATATCAATTTATTGTTAGATATTCAGACGAGGGTATTTTCTTTATAATTATTTTTAATAAATTTGGAAATGATAATTTACTCTTTTATTTAATTAAAACCGCTATCCATTAACTAACCTGTTTTAAACCACTCACTTTTGAGAAATTGTAACACTATGTTTTAATATACGGCACTACGGCAGTCTGGAAAAGCCGTCTTTAACTACATTGGAGGGCTCCAAAGTAATATTTTCATAATGCGTGGTAACTTTAAAGTACCATTCCGTCTTCGTCTGGGATATGCCTTTTCGTAAGTAAACATACTTAGGGCACGATTAATTGTTTTGTCAAAAAAACAGGATTTCGAACACTCTGCAACGTAGTTGAAGCGCCAGGCAGACGGGAGCCTTAGACCGCGATGGTTCGAGCCTCGTAGAATACATGACTCACATCTAAGTACCAAACGGACTCCATTGTCACCTATTTTGGGAAATTGTTCTCAAGACATTTTACCGCCCTTAGCCTTTCTGTGAAACAGTGCAACGGAAAACCCAGTAGCTTGCTTCCCCATACGGATTTGAGAAATATGAGTGTATGCGTTACTTTTACGAAGTAAGTCGTTCCTCATCCAGAGTGGCGAAAGGTAATACACCTTTTGTTTAGTTATTATTTGTAACCGTGCTTCGCCAGTATTTCCCGCCGATCTATAGTTTAGGTGTTTTGTGTGTATGGACCATAAAGCAAGGAAGCAGTAAAACCCCATCAATGCGTTCAGTTGACTTCACATCCAACAAGAGTTGCACACCCGCTGTTTGAGGCTTTGGAAACATCTCGTAGTGCGCGAATTCTCTAAACATAACATAGCATTTAAAACAGATTTTGAATTATATTAAATTTTCTATGGGGATTTTTTTACTCACCATGTGTTTGAATTGATAAAACCATCACACATTGGAATAGTTGATGCACTGTGTCGTATTAGAATTTAAGTTGTTAAGTGTTTTTCGGATAATAATGTGTAAAAAATATATAACCAGTACATATCAAAAAAGAGTTGTTTTAAAATTTATAAAATACTATTATGTACAACTCTATAATAGGAAGATTTAAAAATAAAACCTTAGTTATGTCCGAATTTCAGCTTTAAAAGCTACTATTCAAAAATTTTGTTTTAATAAAAATATTTTTTCCCTCGCGATATATAAATTTAAGTACCATAGAGCTGTCGACAACATTATTTTGTTAACTTTAATGCAATGATTTTGGCATATTTACAGATTTTGTGGTTTGTATCACTAATTTTTCGCAACATATTAGCAATTTTTAAATATAAAACTGTAGCCAGTATTAACCACTGATATAGGCCTATAAGATAGTTTCCAGCATTGAAATAGATAGTCAATAAAGTAAACCCCATCGTAATATTTTAAGTAATTTAAATTCTGGTTTTGATTTTATGTTTTGGGAATTCGTGCACTGCGAGACTTTTCCATAGCCCTTACGTCTCCCGCCTACCTGGCGTTTGAACTGCGTTGCAGAGTGTTTGAAATACACGCTTTACTACGAAACTACTATATGTGCGTTCAAGGTGCTATTCTACGAAGAAAACACACACTTCAGACGAGAGTTGTTGAGTGCTTTCAAGTGCTTTCAACACGTCGCGCACATTACAAACACTATTTCATAGCACTCCAAAACGACTAAAAATTGACTTTTCAAAGCGCTATAGCTCAAAATATGTGCATCAGATATACACAAAACTACTCAAGTGTCTTCCACTGAACCTTCCCACAGACTTTCCAGCAATAAAATAATAGGGTGACATCTGAAAGTCCTATAGATACACGCAGTGCGACTAGAACACTGCGCGCCAGTACTGAGCCTCGCGCCTGGTGGCGACGGCGTACTTGATGCTCGAGTCAGTGTCGCCCTTATCGCTCCCGCGCTTCTCGTCCTCAAACGTGGAAAAAAGCTCCAGGTAGGCGGGAACCGTAATGGCAGGCAGTGTCTGCAAGCGCGTAATTTTATTTCGAATGAACATTCGCATAATAGAATACAGAGGTTTACATTGTAAAAGTTTCTTAAAAGTGTATTTATTTAAAATGTAACTTAAATACCACAATTATACAAGCACACACTTTCGTGATTACAGTCAAACTTAAACGGTGAAGAATGGATTTCGTTGACTTAAAATTTCTGTGGCTAGCAAAAATATTTAAGATACTTTATTGTTCTTCGTTGTGCTCTTGAAAGTTTGTTGTTTCAAATTCTGATTCCTAAAGAGAAGCGGATGTTGAACAGCGAAATAAAAATGTATACACCAAGATTGTGGTGCTCAGGAAATCTAAACGCTTCGTGCACCGTCCCTGGCTCCAGCCTTCCTGTGCCTTAAGAAAAATTCAAACTTAACGTATGAATATCATCCCAGAGCGAGAATTAGTAGTGTTATGAACTGCTGCTGCACTAGGTACGTAGACCCTATCTCTAGGGACAGTAAGTTCACGCAACTCTTTTGAATAAGTTTCCTGCTTGAACTGCTGACATTTTTGAGCTACTAATGCTGTTTTTTAAGTTTCAGCTTTACCTTTTGAATCATCCATAAATATAAGACCTACCGTACTGTGGTGACACAGGAAGGCCAGGTTTCCCAATCGTGCAAACTCCGTAGAACAAATTTTTTTTTAAAAAACCCTTTTAAATTTTTTCTTTTTCAATTTTATTGATGCAATTTGATCACTGACTCAAATAATACACGTCTGCGATTAGTTTCGAGACCTCAGAGGCAAATACGATAAATTTGTCAGGGGTGTTTCGAATAAACGATGGTCCAGTCACGCGAGCAAAGGAAGACTTGAGCCCTTTAGCCTGCTTACAACGTAACTTGTAGTCGTTGTGCCCTTTCTGTAATGCTACCATTACAATTAAGATATTTATTAACTTGTTTGCTTTAAATTAATTTTCAGTAACTAATTGGATTTACAATTTTGTAAAATAGGCATTTGAGCAGTATTCTCGCGATGCAAGCTGCACCCAATCCTAGGCCAGAAAAAACCAAAATATCGTACGCGAATATCAAGTACGAGTACACCCATGCATTCGCCGGTTATCTTGCTTGCAAATTATATGTTGTAGAAAAGCAATTTATGGCATATGCAGTTTTTTTTATACAGGCGCGAATCAAAAATAAATGGGTGGAATTCTAAACACAATTCTCCGCCAGAAATTTTTTTTTCCTATTTAAAAAAAAACAACAACGCAGGTGTGCTCCAGGTGTAGGTCCCCGAAATTGAGTTAGCTGAATGGCTGTGGTATGTACAGTGGATGGGTCGTCGTATCCCTCGTTGGCCCTTCAGTGCGCGTACGTAAAGCAGTTGTAAACAGACCTATCGCGAGCGAGAGTTTTCGGTTCGCTTTAATGTTATTTGCCGGTACCGGTTGTAAGCTTGTGATATCACACCAGGTACGGTATTTAAATACTTCTTCTGTTGTTGGCAAAGGAAATCTTCGTAGTGTGTCTGACAAATGTGGTAGAGCTTGATTTTGTATGTACTTTTGTTCGGATTTTATAAATGTTCTCAACAAAATGGTGATTTTCTCCCATATTGAAACAGTAAATTTTCTCCAAATTGGGTTACTGGTACAATTTGGGAGACCACTACAAGCTGCGTTAATCGCTTTGATTTTAATTATATTTGTACCTGAAATTATTAGTCATTACAATTTTTAACTTACCAAAAACATTCAGATGCCTAAATGATATTAAATTAACTTGTATTTATGTATAACGACCGGTGCCTTTGTTTCAGAATTTAAAAAAAAAAGTGACGAGAGGGTCGTATGGGAAGTGGGATGTGGCCGACATGGAGTGAGCTCTTTCTGCATACCAGATGGGTGGAATTTGATTAAATGAGGCGGCTCTTACATACTCTACCCATCGAAACGTCACGCGGAAGACACAAATGTCAACGTAATCGGCGCGGAAAAAAAAACTGATGGGACGCGGTGCAGCTATGCCTGAAGATATTGAAAATGAACTTGTGTCACGCATTCTAACTTTAGAGGAGTACATGTTTAGTGTTAGTCCAGAAGAATTAAAGAATCTTGCTTTTCAGATATGTGAAAAAATAAATGGTTTTCTTGGCCAGTTTAACGAAAAGTAAACAGCAGGGAAAAAGTTGTACTACTCTGTCATAACCAGGCATCCTGGACTTTCACTTCGTCAGCCCGAGGCTACGTCCCTGCAAAGAGCTAAAAGTAAACTTTGCTTAAATAATTCGAATTGTTAGAGCATACCTGTATGCCATTGACACCACATCAATTTTAAACTGCGACGAGTCAGGTTTCTCCACTCAGAAGCCAAGTAAAGTGATTGCCCTCAAAAGTAATAAAACAGGTAGGAGGGTTAACTAGCGGCGAAAGTGGCATGCATTAGGCCTACGGCGCGGCGCGGCGTAAGCGTGTTGTGTTAGCGCTGCAAGGATTTACATTGTATATTTATGAACTACCAATGTTCTATTTCAAAAGAAGGTGTTCTCACAAAAACTTAAAGCCGGTGCACCTCCTGGGAGCATTTTTAAAGTCTCCGATACAGGTTAAATAAACAGTGAACTTTTTGTCCAGTAGTTGAAGCATTTTATAGGCTTTGTGAAACCCACGAAAGAAAAAAAGTTTTGTAATTGTTGGGTGGCCACAGCATACACAATAAAAATTTAGGAGCACTGGAACTGCAAGAGATAACAGAATTGTAATGATTCAACTACCAGCTCATACTACCTATTGCTTATACCCTTAGACGGGAGTTATTTAAACCATTGAGTACATATCGCAATCAAGCAGCGGACAAGTGGATGAGAACACATCCAAGAAATAAAATAACTCGGTTTCATGTAGCTCAGCTAGTGGGTGAAGGATACTGCAAAGCAGCAACCATTGAAACTGCTGTGTCATGCTTCAAAAGCTCGGTAGAGTGGCCAGTATACATAATTGTTTTCAAGGAACATCATATTTCTGCTGCGTCTTCACCCGTGACGCATATTCCTGGAGAAGGCTTAGTGATAGAAAGGCCTAAGTCCGGGACTTCTGATACACCATCATGCAGCGCTCTAATTCGCTTGCTCCCGATCAGTCACCAACCCAACGCAGAGAGGCCTATTCAGAAACGTACACCCATTGCTGCCAATTCCCTGTGCGTCTAGCACCAGTGGAATCGGCAAACAAGAATACACCTTACACTCTTGCAAGCAAAAACAAGCTACTGAATTAAATAACTTCCCATACAAGAACTTACTGCACGTGTAAAATAAAACACGCACTTCAGCGACAGTCAAAAGCACGTATTTTTCTAGAACCTTAAAAATTCGACGACTGGTTTGTGTCAGATGTGATACAAACAAGAAATAGAAATGATTTCAGGGGCGGGTACATGAGTTTGATGAGAAGAGGCAGATATTGGGACTTGAAAAATGTTACGTTTCATTGGTCAGTGTACTGTACCGACTATTTCAAAATAATTGTATCTGTTTCGAGGTAACCTAAACAAATTTAAAATTAAATCCTAATGAGTACAGTTGTGAACAAATATTATTTCAGAGATAGATTTTCTCGATAGCAAACAAAGACCAACCAAAATACAAAAAAAATAAAAAAATAAATAAAAATAACAGTTTGGGATATAAAACTATTTTCTAGAAGCTCTGTTATTATATTGGTTATTTACAGTAATAAATACAGTTATCAGTAATAATTTCCCAAATATAATGGAGTGTTTTCCTTTGGAATATACCGTGTTTCATGAAATTTTAAATAAAGCAAACCGCAATAACATAGTTTTAACAAATAGGTGATGCCTACTCATTACTAAAGGAAGCTCTAAAATATATGATAAAAATTAATTCATAACATGCATTAACTATACAAAAGATACTAATAACTAAATCTTTATAAATATATACTACACAGAAGTTTTGCCAGTCACATACATTTATGTGAATAGTTTCAGCATTATAAAGATGTAATTTGTGGCACCATCTTTAAAAATTGTGAAGGAACTGAGCTACAAATAATTATTTAAAATTCTACCTGGGTAATGCTAGATAACCAAATTTGGTTGTAAATGGCATAATGGTGTGGTAGATATGGCATATTAAACTAAATTATACATAAGCCGCCAATTGAAAATAAGTTTATAGTCTAAATATTTTACACGCTAATTTTATGTCAAACTTGCTGGAATTGGTTGGAAAGTTTTAAATATAAAATAAACTATTTTCAGTTTGGATATATATTAGAAAGTGACGCATGAAAGAGACTGACGTGGGACACTTAAGGCCCGCGAGAGGTACTGCAATGGTAAAATGTTTTCTTGAAATATTTCAAGGGTTTCGGTAGATATACTAAGCAAAAAATTAAAAACGCCACAATTTTTAAAATTGTCTTATCTACTGAACTCACAAGTTTGAATGGTCTACTGTAGCACTACTTATAAACCAAATTTGGCGGGAATCGGTTGAGTATTTCCTGAGATATGATGTAAAACATTAATTTGTTCAGGTGGCGCGGTCTTTTAAAATGCTGAACGAAATAGGCTGTGATTTAGTGATATTACTGGACGCAACAGTCACTGCCAGCATATAATTTTGGCTGAAATATATGTAGTTATCCTATATGTATGGTATTTTAATGTAAAATATTATAAAGGCTACCATTTTTCAAAATAATATACTCGTACACCATATTTGCTGACTATCATCTGAGTAGTTCCCTAGATGTGAAATAAAAAATTTGTTTATTCAGCTGGCACTACCTTCCAAAACGGCGGCCTGGTGAGTATATGAATGGCTGAATTCAAAGCTAAAATGGTAAAATTTCCGAACAATAATTTTGGTTCTTTCTATTAAATTGTTTCTGACATACGACGTAGCACCCAAAAAATTAAATTACCATCATTTTGAAATTAAGTACATGGCATGATCTGCAGCTACGAATGTTGGATATCGATATTAAATACCTACTATAATATTCCAAGTTTGGTGGGATTCAGTCCGAAGGTGAAAAAGTATTTTTGTTGGTGGGAGGGAAGCACACATACTTTACACACAAATTGGAAGGCGATCTCTTATGTATCTTTTACTTTCGGAAAAGCTAAACCTGGTGAATGCTTTAAACGTGTTGCAGTTATTATAAAATTTAGCTCTGTGAAATTTAATTTACAACAGATTTTGAAGTATAAATTAAATTGTAACAGGAATTACATGTTGGTGAACCAAGTTAAACTGAACCTTTTTTTTACCACCATTGTTAAGTAACTTCTGCATATGTAGACTACTTAGTTTCAATCATAAAAGTTTGTCGAATTGAAAAGCTTAACATTGTTTTATTGATGTTATGCTATAGATGTGTGTGAGAATATATGAAATAAAAATAATTACGCTTGGAAAAAATGTCAATGTTAAGTAACTTTGCCAAAATAACATAATTTTAACAAAGTTTGATGCCAACAGTAAACACAATTTTTTTTAAGTTCAACTTATGTGGCCNGAAAAAATGTCAATGTTAAGTAACTTTGCCAAAATAACATAATTTTAACAAAGTTTGATGCCAACAGTAAACACAATTTTTTTTAAGTTCAACTTATGTGGCCCTTACTTTAGTAAAACTAGTACACGTTAAATTTTTTCATGCTACTATTTCGAATTATAATTATTTTTAAAGTGTAAAAAACGAAAAGGTAATAATAAAATGTTCGTGTGCAAAAGCAAAGGTACTGCTAGTCACTAAATAATAACGTTCACAAAGTGTACTTACTCCTGACCTGTCGTTCCTGATCATTCTTGCACTAAGTTTCCGGGGATCTATTATTCAAACATTGTTCACGAAACACATTTCAGTGTCGACAATATAGTTAAGCCACTATTTTTTCAGTCTACTGGTTTGTAAGTTTACTGTTTTGTTAATATCAAAATTTAATTTTAACAAATAATATATGAGGTACAAAATTTGCTATTCTACTGTCGTTACTAAAATCAGTTGACTACAGCAATCGGCTGGTTTAAAAATAAACGAACCAAAAATTTGTAGAAAGTGCGCTAGCAAAGTAAGACTCTACTGCCCGGTTGCACCATTAACAGCCCTGAACCGATATCCTAAGATTTTGGTTCAAACACAATCTTCAGTTGGATCCGAGTTCCAATGTACGAGTGTTGCACCAACGCCAACGGCCGAGTTCCTATCCTAGATCTCCTGATCTCGGTTCGGAACTAGAATTGAGATGAAACACTGTTTGTGATTGGCTCTAATTTCGTGATGTCATAATGCAACTGTTTATTTTGAAGTCCGAAGACAATAAATAATTTTTTGTGGGCAGTATGTCTTCAGACTATAATTTTTTACTATAATAAAAATTATATTATAATTTAGTTGAATGCACTGCAAACCATCCGTTTGAGTTGTGTTCTTTGATTGGAAACACTTTGCACGCACTTTAATACCAATATTATCGAAGAAGGTAGTGTACATAGAACTATAAGCAATTTTTTTTCTAACCTACCTTAAAATGAAGAGGAGAGTCAGACGTCCTGGGTAGGGGTAGGACCTAGGTGCGTCTCAGGGCAGAGCCCCATTCGCATAGGCATGCAGGGAAGGTTCTAACTACAATGGCACATGCTCACGGTTTTACTGGGATTGGGAAAAACATGGCCGCGATTAGAGCCATGTTTATCTTCCCATGCTGACTTAACCTGAACTACAAAGGGAGGGGTAAACTGGCATAGGCACCCTAATAAACCCTCAGCAGAAAAGAAATGCAAGGTTGCGTGCAATTTATGAAGCAGAGGANAAACTGGCATAGGCACCCTAATAAACCCTCAGCAGAAAAGAAATGCAAGGTTGCGTGCAATTTATGAAGCAGAGGATTATTTCTACTAGAACAGAGGATGGGATAGGATACACTTTATTGAAAAAGTGTTTGAAACACTAGAAGTGAAAGATTGGTCATGAGGGCTGTCTTTCTTTTGACGATCGCACTGGAAATTGATTTAACCAGGGGGGTGGGCGGTACCAGTCTCCCTGGTGCAATTGGACATGCCGTCAGTCGACACATGAAAATATTTAAAAGCATGGAAATGTGTATTTTTTTTCTAACCTACTCTAAAACTAAGTGTTATATGTTAGTCCACGGTAGGGACGGGATTATTGCGTCTCAGGGCTAACCCCTTACGCTTACAAGGGAAGGAAAAACATGCAAGGAGACNGATTATTGCGTCTCAGGGCTAACCCCTTACGCTTACAAGGGAAGGAAAAACATGCAAGGAGACGTGCATCGCGGCAGAGAGGGATTGGGTTTCCCATGGCCGAGTTTGGCCATGAAAAGCACTTTATATCCACAAAGACGGCAGCAATAACAATACACAGATTTCTTTGATGGCGAATATAGGAGCCACTTTCTTTCCACACACTCACCATTCGTCAATTTGAAAGTGAAAACATTCCTAATCAAGTTTAGAGATTTTGTTTTGCCGCTTAGANACATTCCTAATCAAGTTTAGAGATTTTGTTTTGCCGCTTAGATCAGGAAAACGTGTGGAAGTTTCGGAGAAGTCACCATTTTTATTTTGGAAAAACTCTGGCCCTTTGCGAATCCAAATATCGCGTACTCCTTCCGTTAAAATCTCATCACAGTACGTACCAGGGTCTTAAGATATATTTTCGAAAACACTTGTAGTTGGTAAGTCGCAGTAGCTTGAACTGGAAGATTCTGGCTGTGATGTGTGTGTGACTGTCTTTAAATCTGAAACTGATGAACTCGAAGCACTAATTTTATCTTCTATGTCAAACGTGGGCCCCGTTTCTGAGCTTTGAGATTTAGAGGCATCTTGAGATGATGAGGTCGAAGGATCAGTCTGTCTGTAAGTTTCTTCAAGTGTAAAAAATTAGGTTAGTTTAGGTAGTTTGCTGATATTTTCTTTTTGAGATGTAAGTTTTTTTCTTTTTTCTGAACCACTTAAATATGTTCCTTTCGACATAATTAAACAAGACAACAAAACTACACACAACACTTACGTAAAGATACTTTATAATTTATATGAAGTTGNTTTATAATTTATTTTAAGTTAGCAAGTAAACAAAACGAATCGTTTAAGTTTGAAACATCAGGGGAATCCCGATCCAATCGACAGCGTCGACATCTATGTATATGTGCGTGCGTCACCTACACATTGTAAGCACGCACTGTAGGTAGCGCTAACGCAGGTGACCGCTAGATGGCATAGTTTCGCCTTGATAACCAAGTTGACGGTAAGGTGACGTAAATCTACTGCCGCACGCTACCGCAACCTGATGTCAAGATTTCTACAAACATTTTACGTGCAAGTTAAACGATGACGACGGCATTTCGAGGCCCCCATCAGGCCGGGGGCCCTGGGCTCGTGCCCCACATGCCCTTATGGAAAAGACGGAACTGTCTCTATATCAATAAACTATTAAAATAACCCAAAATTATACCGTATTTTGTTTAACTCCTATAATAAAGCTGAATCTGGAAATTATATTAAATGAATTGGCAACATAGGCAAATACTCTGTAATAATATATAATTATAATATCTGTGACTAACGGTAAATATTTTCCTGAAAATCCGCAACGTTACAACATGATCTCAGATCGAGATATGAACCTCGGTGTGCAACCGGCCATACGAGACGTGATACTACGACCCAATAAGTAAACGTCGGCTGTTAATAATCAATTTTTATATTTAAAGTTTAAATACCTGTTTCACTAATTCATTCCTGTGACGCTTGAAACTCAGCAAATTATACATACTTATGAAATAACGGCAGATAACAATCGCGAGCTGGTGTTCGTGCACGGATTAGAAGTTTTCTCTTCCCTTAACAAACAACGTTGGGTGATCTTACGCCAGTGAGTCACTCCGAAGCCGATTGTCAACTGGTATATTTAGTCTNATGCGCTAAACTACGAAAAGAACACATACTTCAGACTATGTCTGTCGATTACTTTTAAGACGTCACGCACATTATAAACACCATTTCAGAGCACTCCAAAATGGTCAAAAACAGCTTTTTCAAAGCGCTGTATTAAAAATTATAAGCGTTATATACACGCAAAAGTACTCTAGAGACATGCATTGAACCTTGCTACAGACTTTACACTAATAAATTTATAGGGTCACCGCTTAAAGTCCCATAGGTACACGCAGCACTAAGAGAACACTGCACGCCAGTTCAGAGCCCTGCGCGTAGTGGCGATGGCGCACTTGTAGCGCGTGCCAGTGTAGCCCTTACAGCTCTCGCGTTTCTCGGCCCCAAACGCGGTAAAAATCCCCAAGCAGGCGGGCCCCTTAACGAATAACGTTGGGTGATCTTACGCCAGTGAGTCACTCCGAAACCGATTGTCAACTGGTATATTTAGTCTTACGCCTTCGAATTTCCCGCACTTCTAGTTGAACTCGCTTTGCGCCAAGTGTTTACTGCAGTCCGGAGCTGCGGGCAATGCTCTGGAATGCGTGAAAGCTGGCAGCAACTGAAGGGCGGCAAGGTCACTACCCTCGGTTCTAACTCACTGCAGTTGTTTGTTGAGGTCACAAAACACAGAAGTATACACGCGCCGAGTGGCTACAGTCAAGTCGTATATTCTACAAAGATATTGTTTCTCAAATAAACATACATAAAAGAGATACAAATGTTTTTAAATGTACATTTTATTTATCTCAACAACAAAGTATTATTTACAAATAAATTAAACAAAATATTTAAATTAAGTTATTTCAAGAATTTGGTTCCCGTTGGAGGGGGGGGGGATGGGTTCCCCCTCTTTGGAACCGCAACTACATGAATCAGTGTACGAGCTTCAGGGTCTGGGTGCAATTCGCAGAGAGCAAAAGACATGCGTGTGCATCAATTGCAAGTAAATTAGTGGTGCTTCTTTCAAGGACATCTTAAAACTGTTTGCATGTGACACACACCTCACATGTTTAATGTTGCTTATTTTGAATGACAAAATTTATTTCTTCTCTTTTCCATGAATAATTTTTGAAGGACATTGATTTAAACGTTTTTTGACATTAATAGTTATTCAAAAGAAATTCTGACATTTAAAAGGGAAATTTATGTAAAATGACAAATGAAAACATTGTGATTTTTATGTGATTGCATTGCAAATGTTTGTGTGCGCTAGACTTAAGAGTCCTCTTTACATCTGCAGGCGTAAGTATGCAAAACGTATTAACCCCATTTACTCTAAGGTTAATCTATTTTTGAGGTTTTTGGCGAAACCATATACGTCACCCCCTGCAATGCGGTATAAAATTAAAGGTATTTATCCAATAATGGTGCATATAACCAGTATATTGTAATATTCTAAGTGAGATTTTAATAAAAGCAAGATTATTGATAAAAAAAAAACATGACCACAAATGAACTGGACACTGCGTAGCTAAAATACCGGACCAAAATAGTATTTGGCTTTTCTATGCCGCATCTTCAATGTTTTCTGCGTCGAAATGTGTTATGATATTGTACCTGATGTGTAAGGTACTTCTGATAAATACAAAAAACTAAACTATTTTGTGATAACAAAATCGTGCAAGGAGATAGAACACTTTTATCCTGGGCTCAAAGGCCATCTCTGCTCATTGTTAAAAGGACGCACTGCAGGGGGTGACAGGAAAATTCACAGGCAAGAGATTTTACCAGAGGGCTCGGGAAATCCGCAGTCTTCGTGCACTGCCTCTCGTTGAAAGATGAACGCTGTAAGAAATCGAACACAATACGACCGGGCTGCAATCGCAACGTAAGTTTGAATTTTTCAAAAATATTTTATTAATATTTATTATTGCGCGGTTTTAGACAAGTGCAACACAACTGAGTGCGTTATTGTGTGCGTGCGTGCGTGTACATTAATGGTATGGAAATGTAGATTATGTGAAATCTCTTTGTATTTAAAAATAGTGAAGAAAAACGGAAGGAAACATCTCTCAGAACCAAGGAAGAAAAGAAACGCTTTACATTTAAAGAGATGGAGAGAAAATACAAAGAGCTGCAAAGAAGTTAGCAAAGAATGCTTATTGCCAGAAAACAATTTCACCGTACAAAGTAGCAACGTTGAAACGGATTGTGGGCATGGAAAAAGCAATAAGACGCATAGGAACTTCGTAAATAATATAACAGAAGTGACTGGTCGGCGAATAGTGGATATCGCGTATTTTTAAATGAGCTCAGTGAAATGGTAGAACATGGTCCATTTAATTGCTCATTGAAAAACATGGAACCTGTTCGTGAATCAAGACAAGGTTTCCGAAGCAGTCTTCATTTTAAATGTAACATGTGTAATATAGGGAAAGTAATTTCCACAGAAGATCCAGAATGGATGTTAATGCTGCTCCTGTTTGTGGCGTACTAAGTGTTGGGG
>NQII01013969.1:8475-24441 GCA_002778355.1 Clitarchus hookeri | reverse complement strand
AACAACAGTTCTGAATGCCGTAAAATTTTCCACACCATTTCCTCGGGACACTATTTAATAGTCTAAGCTTTCATATACAATATAAAAAATACCAAGTAAGCAATTGTTTTTCTTTTTAGACCTAGGAAGATGCCCGCAAACACCTTTTACCATGGCGTCACCAGAGTTTCCACAGAGTAGGTCACCATCTTCAAGTAATGTGGCTGCTTCACCAACCAACATTCCTTGCACTTGCTTACCTACTGGTTCTCTCTTAAGATCTACCTATAGAACTCCGACATGATTTCTGATTCGATTTTGTTCCGCTCATAAGACTACTCACAGGGGAATAATGATAATATCCAAAAATCCAGGGGAAGATACTCCCTTGCATGACTATTTTTACTTTCTCTTTTCTCCTACAAAATGCTACACATTCTCAATACAAAATTAATTTATGATAGTACCTCAAAATAGTGATCAAGAGATTACCTGACACGAACATTCTTTGCATTCCATTTCCCCCTACAAAATAAAACATTTTCTCAATTTAAAATGTATTTTCTTTCCCTGCTTACACATCAAGACATTCCCCATGAAAAATGTCATCATTTTCCTGCTATTTGTTAATACTTACATATAACTCGGGTATATACTGAATCACATTCTATATCTCTTCTCCTTCTCACCTCATGTTTCTTTATTGACACAAAATTCACTCGGATCGTATATTCTTGATAAAGAATCTGCTACACCATTGTCATCTCCTTTCAAATGTTGCACTTAATCGATAATCATAACTTCTCTTTTTGGTATGGACGAGTAAACAACCATGTTAACGCCTGATTATAGGTACTCAAAGTAATCTCTCCAAGTGTCATATATACCGAGAACTTTTCATCCCCATAAAGGCAAGCTAAAGCTTCATTTTCGTAGACACTGTACATCTGGTCAGAATTTGTCAAAGACCTACTCACAAATGTTACATACTCCTGCATCAAGACCACTTTTACTGCACAACTAGGAACATCCACTTGAAGGATAAACCTTTTATCGAAATCGGGCAAAACTTATATGAGTGAGGGAGGTGGAAAATGGGAAACGTAAGATCCTGAAATGCCTTTCGTTTTTCATGACCCCATTCAAAATAGCGCAATTTTCTTCACTGTATTAAGCGTACCACAAAGATAGGCATATCCTGGAATAAATTTAGAAAAATAACGAAGCAAATCTATGAATGTTATCACTCACTTAAGGTTTTGGGTGTAGGGAAAATTATTATAGGAGCTATTTTCTGGGTACATTACAAGCTTTTCCTGAGATATGAGACTTAACATCTCAATTTATTTGCATGCCAATGTCCTCTTCTCAGGATTTATTGTAAATAAAGATGACCTTAACTTCTGAAGTACAAACTCAACATGGTATAACTGCTCGTCAAATGACTTTGAGAAAATACTTATATAATCAAGAAAAAATAGTCGCAATATATAACTGTTACTTTCTAACAATTTATACTTTGGATGCGAAAGGCATTTCACACCAAAATTTACACCAAATGGAACACTTGCCCATGTAATGCCCCCATAGCATGACAAACACAACATACTTTTACTATTATCGGCCAAAATGCATCGATTTACAGCAGTATTCAAAACAAAGACAGTGTCAAATGGGCCTCCCCTAAATATGGTAAAAATACATTAATAGGAAATGGGTCTACTTTCATCTTCCTATTAAACACTCTATGGTCCAGCACCAGTCAATAATTTCTCAGTTATTTTCCTTCCCTAAAAACGACCTACAGATATGTGGGGATAGGGTGGGTTCTGTTGGTACAGATAAAATAAATAAGGATAAATTAGCACTGTAAAGCCTCTAATTTGGAGAAGAACATTGAAATGGAGTGAAATTGATCGTGCGGGTGTTCGTCGAAGTGTTTTCCGCTACATTCTCTAAGGCTGCCTGTTCAAATTTCGGAGTGCGGACGGTTCTCGTTCAACCAGGTCCACAACGATGTTAAAACGTGCTTGTTTCCCATATTTACTGTTTAAATGTATGCAAATGTCTGGTGGTCCCTCTGACAGCGTGAATGGTATCGTTGGCTCTATACACGCGCAGTTACCCTGCCATTGCCTCTCACTTCACCATACGCCCAGACCATGTCCATAATTTCAGAATTTGTGTACTTCTCCATGTTCACGTCTGCAGTACCCAGTGAATGGAATCAGTGACAGGCTGCGAATAACAGGCCGCTTGGGCAGACGGGGAGGGTAACTATACTGCTTGGGAGGGGGGAAGGCGAACTGGCTGTGACGTGTACCATAGTGCACCATATCAGAAACATGTGCTTATCACCAGGTGCAGAACGTGTTGCCTACTATGACCTTGCTACCACGGTACCCTTT
Organism: Clitarchus hookeri; assembly: GCA_002778355.1. Lineage (NCBI taxonomy): Eukaryota > Metazoa > Arthropoda > Insecta > Phasmatodea > Phasmatidae > Clitarchus > Clitarchus hookeri. The sequence continues at coordinate 22,054 of NQII01013969.1, read as the reverse complement.
GTTTGCTTTTTACATGGAAATATGGGTCCTAGAGAGTTGCGACTAAGGTGCCATTTTTGCTAATTACGATATCCTGCTTCATCCGTTGCTATCCACAATAATTGTAACCTCACTCTGTACATGTTGCATGCTACCAAAGGGCGCCGACCGCTATTGTTTACGTGATGCGTGTGTACACAACGTACCATACAGTTAATATATCGAAGATCTTGGTTTACTTTATCCCTGTACACATTTGTGTTCCTCTTACCAAAATATTTTGTATAATATCCCCCATTATATGATAGTGTCTCTCCGTCTTTAAGGGCATCTACAGCACTTTTTATTTGAGATGGGCCATGGGTGTCCTATAACAATCTTTCTCTTTTGTGGTCACGAATCACGTACCCGAGTTCGTTCATATGTTACCTGAACACGTTGTATATGTCTATAACGTGAGGGACCTAAGGCGCTACCTGAATAACACCACCAATATCAGTGGTAGAAGAAAATATTTCAGGCAATAGTTGCTTAGGTCCAAGGCGCTAATAAATTGACAGTGATAATTTACCCTTACGTGGAAGGGTAAAGAAGATACAATAGTCAATTTCGTTAATCTAAATGGAATGATAATTATTATTTACACTCCATGACAGTGCGTATGATAATGTAATAAATGGAATGATAACTTTTATTAATACCCCTTTACAGTGAGTATGAAGATTTAATAAAGACGATGACATTTGTCGTTCATTCTAGATCGCTGAAGGTCAATGACGAAGCAAACTTCGCCGCTGCACGGAAAAATGGGTCGATGTAGCACCGCCCTGTAGCGACTGTAGCCATCCTGTAGCTGGCGTTTGTTTCAACGAAGGCCAGCCTCAGACTACGCTTCCTTTATTATTTTATTATTATATCAGGTGTTCAAATTCGTGACATTGTCCATTGATACATTCTGTTAAGCTATTATGAGTGGACAATACCGCACTTTGAATTTCATCTGGACTTATCGCAGAGCAAACTCGTCTTATACTGCCTTTTATGTCATCGGGAGTCATCAGTGGGTCTTTATAGACCTGTTCCTTTAATGTTTCCCACAGATAAAATTACGTAAGTGTTAAGTCTTGAAAACGTGCAATCTATTTCGTGTTTACAGACCGACCGATCCAACGACCACCGAAAGTTCTGTTAAGAACGGTTGTAATTCTCTGAGGAGAATGAGCGGGACATCTGTCATGTTGGTACCATATGGATTGCCGTCCAGTTGGATGTCTTCCAATAATTGCAGCAGCACTTCTGTTAGGAACCAAAAATATGTGATGCTATTTAGTGTCCCATCAATATAATAGAGAACAATTAGGCTATTATGTACAACACAGCACCACACGTTTACAGACCATGGTCTCTGTTTATCCACTTCTCCCAGCCAGTGTGGGTTGTCAGCTGACCAGTAGTGTATGTTGCGGGCGTTAATCTGCTCATAGATTTAATAGATGCTTTATCGGTAAGCAAAATCTTGGACATGAATGTGTCATTGGTTTACAGTTTTCGTAGAAACCATTCGGAAAACTGTACCCGATGTCGAAATTCATTTCCATGTAGATGTTGATGAATAAATTATGGAATCATGTAATTTTTTGCTATGCAATACTCGCAGAATACTCTATTCACTGGTCCTACTTTCACGTTCAAGCTGTCTCGTACTGAAATGTGGATTGTGTGCTACCACATCTAAAATGTTAATTGCATTCCCTTCGCCAGTTGCTGGTTTTGTCGTTGTCATATTTTCTTTTCCTCGTTTCCAGTTTATTGAAATGTTTTTATTATGTTCTCAAATACAGATCGTGTCGGTGTGGTACGATCAGGATATATCTCAGCATACAATCGCACTGCTGCTCTAATGCTGCAGTGACATTCGCCATAAATGAATACTATATCAACTCTTTCGGCTGTCGTGTACCATGTGCGTGTTCGAATAACGTCACGAAGATGTTGTCTGATCGCTACAACAGCACAGACTAAGGGCCCATTGTTCCGTGCTGCGGCGCAATTTGCTTTGTGATTGGCATTTAGCGATCTTGAATTTCCGACAAATGCCATCGTATTTATAACATATTTATATNAGCGATCTTGAATTTCCGACAAATGCCATCGTATTTATAACATATTTATATGCACTGTCGAGGGGTGATAATACAAGTTATAATTCCATTTATTACATCATAATACACACTGTTGAGCAGTGTTAATAATGTTTATCATTTAATTTAGATTAACGCAATTGACATCTGTATCTTCTTTACCCTCCTACGCATCGGGAAATTATCACTTTCAAATTATTAATGTCTTGGACCCAAGCAACGTTTGTTTAAAACATTTTCTTCTACCACTGACATTGGTGGTGTTAACAAGGTGGCCTGCCTTAGGTGCCTCACTCAGTGTATATATATATGTATGTATATGGCCGTACAAATAGTTCGCCAAATTGGGAAAGAATATGGGGTTTTTTTTTCCTGATATATGACATAAAAATTTAATTTATATTGCTGGGATATCTTACAAAATGGCAGAGAAATGAGGCTCTGTATAGACAAATGTGATGATTGAAATTGATACTGCCAGTATACACAGTTAATTTGTAATTTTTGTCGTTAGTAAAATACACTGATCTTTATTATTAATATAGCCAACATTTTGAAAATAAGTGCCTCACCTAAAAAATAGCAGTTTTCACCAGATGTTTCAGTGCAAATCGTTTGCGAAATGTGGTAGGACTCAGTCAATTGTTTCCCAAGATATCATATTAAAACTTAATTTTTTTATGTGGCATATATTACAAAATGGCGGATGAAAGATGCTCCGTGTAGACACAGTTGATAATCGATTATATCTACTTCGAGCATACGAAATTAATTTTGAATTGATTCAGTGGTTACGATGTAATAACATTCTAAGCTAAGATAACGATACATCCGTCATTTTGAAAATGAGAGCCTGATATACCTTAAACATATAATTTAACATCATCTGTCGCACTATTACTTGTTTGCCACATTTTCTATGAATCAGTTTATTGTTTCCTGAGATGACATAAAAACTTTATTTATTAATTAGATGCTATCTTACAAAATGTCTCACAAAAATCTATGTCATGTCATATATGATGATTGTGATAAATACTTTTAGCATACAAAATATGGACAAAATCGGTTAAATTGTATAGTAAATATACCAAAGAAACTAAAATATTTGTATGGCCGCCATTTTGAAGACCAGTGCCTATACAAGTTCAATAATTTTGTTTCCTGGCCGGTCATAGTGTTTCTTACATGCTAAATAAAACGAGAATTGCTTTGATAGTTTTCGAGATAAAATGTATAATCCTAATTTTTTCATTAGGCACTATCTTCCGAAATGGCAGACTATCAGCAATAATTTTTTAAAAATTAAATGCTCACGCGAAGCTCTGCCAGCCTACAGAGTTTGGTTGAATTCGGTCGAATGGTTCCCGAGATCTGACACATGACCTAAAATATTGAAATAGCCGCCATTTTAAAAGTAAGTGATCAGCGTGATTAAAACCTTTAAAAGACAGGTGTCCTCACTTAGTTCTATATGTGTAGCGATTCTGGTGAAATTCGGTTTACGCGTTCAAAAACTGAAAGGTGAACATCCCCTCATACACATCCACACAACCACACACAGGCACACAAAAAAGGAAAGTGATCTCATTTGGCTTTTTTTTCCCTCTTCAGAAAGTAGGCCAACAAGTGAGACTTTGGAACTAGAAACGAGGTTCTTTATTTGGTTTGTATCATACAAGAGTTCCTGTGTAATGAGCATAAATAAATACTACACTTAAACTTCCACATATTTATATTACAACATTGTTACTGTAACTCAACTACAGTTTAAGTTCCGTCCAGGTATTCTTCATATCGTTGATTAGCATATAGGCAAAAGTCAGAAATATTGTTGACATATAAGTTAATAAATTAGCTTTGTCGTTGCTAGAATAATTCGGAAGAAACGCAAACAAATGAAATGAAAAAAATTTTTGATTTACAATTTGTTATTCATTGTCAACGTTACTGAGAGACAATCACCATTTGTTTTCTGGAATGCAGTTTAATAAAATTGCAGACTTTACCAAAAACTGCCTATTACTAAACTTCTAGTTTTCGGAATATTTAGCAGCCTCTTGTTTTGAGAGATTAATTAAACTTAGTTTTTTTTTCAGATGGAACACACAAATGCAGAGAACAAAAGAATGAAAAAAGAAATTTCTGATAAAATTAAAGTGGTAAGTGGATAAATAGTGTTAGTTAGAATGGTCCTGTATAANTAATGAAAAAAGAAATTTCTGATAAAATTAAAGTGGTAAGTGGATAAATAGTGTTAGTTAGAATGGTCCTGTATAACAATAAGCTGACCAATTCCCTTTCTCTCCCTCTCTATCTATAGTAGCAATAGAAAAGTGCTAATTTGTCATATATATAATATATATCATAAATTAACATTTGAAGTGTACGTGTTTGCGTATAACAGACGAAGTTTCTACTTCTGTGACCACACGTTAAAATTACTGTAGGAAGTATAAATTGGAGCATATATCCATCTTGGATTTTGGGTTTGGTCCTAGGGATTTGTGAGCAAGGCTGTTGTATCAAATGAGTTGATATCTTATGCATATAAAGTACTATTGTATTTANGTCCTAGGGATTTGTGAGCAAGGCTGTTGTATCAAATGAGTTGATATCTTATGCATATAAAGTACTATTGTATTTAGAAGCCATTACTACCAGGCGACAGTTGGTTGAAGCACACATTTTCATGGACAAAACCTGTGGTATTGTGTAGTGCAGTTTTATTCTATTTATATCGCTTATATAGCACCCTTTTCAGGATATGAAGCAAATATGATGCATAAAACGTTGTATTTTGGAACATCAAGGGGTCAAAACGAAACTTTATTTATATGCTCAAAACTCCATGAAATCAACGAAAAAAATTAAGATTGTAATTTTGTTTTAAGAATTAAAAGTAATTATGTTTCGGTTATGACAACACGAAATACTGCAATTAATACAATAAATGTAATCATCATCATCATCACCATCATCATCTTCACAACACGAGCTAAGAACTGCTAGAAGACATCCAACTTCTGGGCTTATTTTTCTGTCTTTTCTCGGCGCCAGTGTCCTAATAGAAAAAATCACAGGGTCAGAAGATATTAAAATTACGATCATTAGAGCTGTGTCAGTTACCTCTCTGCTTGACTTGCGACATCTGCTATCCCGTAACATGTGAAAATCTTTGTTTCAGGCTTCCTGGGCCTCTTCATTTAGTATTCCTATCGGAAGCAAAGCGACTTTAATAACTTGCGAATCATGAATTAGAATTTTGTGCACTGCAGGAGGCATTGGATACCACGAATACTCACGGACATAGATCTGCACTGTATCAATGGCTTATTGACGAAAATATTGGGCGTTGACAGCATATCCACACGATAAGGTGCGCAATATTGTACCCCACCGCTTCGTCAGGACATCAGAAAGCCCTGCGATCGATTCCGAACATGCGGGATCATCAAACAAATGACGGGCTGTATTTCCAACATTCATTGTGCCTTGACTTTATTTGACAATATCAATAAGCAGGCTCATCACTAGTCAGAAACCTGACTTCAAAGCTCATTTCTTCTCCTCGACCTCACTTCTAAATTGTTGTTTCAAATGTCATGACCGTATCTCTAATTTATCACTTACATGGAGGAATCACTCGAGAAATCGTATGTAAGCATTACGAGTTGATATCCCGTACTGCAGAGCTTGTTCATTAGCTGGTCTCTTATCCATGTTATTTATATAATTCATGATCGTCTGGAGTGCTACACACAAATTGCAGCGTTTGCTCGATGCCGTCCCAGTTATTGCTGAACTCACTTTCCCGTCAATCATGGTCATCAACATTTAGTGAGTGACGGACAACTCTTCTTGACTTGGTAACAAAATGTCAGATGGAAAAAGTACTTTTATTTGTGTATCTCTGTTATTGTACTCTTTAATAGATTCTGTGGCCTCTTTCTGGAAACCCAATTTAAGTGAGCCACCAAATCCAGTAGAAGATGGTCGCAGATTCTGCTAAATAGTTACTTTTTTTCCAGAGTTAACATACTTACAATACATTTGAAGAGGCACGACACGTTTCATAAGTAAATAACTATCTTAATAAACACTTCCCCCAGTCACTTTTTGTTTACACATTGATTGGTTTTTCACATCAAATCCTTACTTACATATCAAAACAACATTTTTCACGGGATAATTAAGTGCCCTCATCATATCTATCTGATGGTACCAAATACGACTGGAAATGAGTTCCATAAGTACCTGTAAAGAAATTTAGATTTTCTGCTCTGTTTTAATAATGTCGTTGGGGTAGCACTCTTTTTTAAATTTTGAATCTGTTCGTAAGATAGATACAAATTCGCACCTCACTCCTTAGCCTGACTTCGCAATGTCTCATATGAGCTGTGGGATATATCAGTTTCAATCATCAGCGAAGGGGCTTCCTGAGAAGTGTGTGGCTTTATTTCCGTTATTTGTTGCAGCGATGTTCCGCGTCCACCACTCCAGTGTCACGCATCCTGACATACTGTCTAGCAGATGCGCCCGCTCTTACTCATTCGCGGTTTTCTCCCGAGGTGACATTTAGCATAGGGCCTCGTGGGGAAAAATTTGTAGGTCTGCGAAAGTACAAATATGCACGCAGAACACGAAACATTAAGGAAAATAAGATAATTATATAAATTCATAATGTTTAGCTATTTTACGAACATCATAATAAGCGGTTATTTGATGACCAACATAGATCATTTTATCACCTTGTTACCTAAGATTACAGGACTACGAGACATCTTAGACTCCAGTAGCTCGCAAAAATGTAATCTATATGATACAGCTACTTTGAAGTGCAGGGTTCTCGCCGCTAAAGGAAAGGAGCAAATACGCTATTTCTTGTAGTTTTTACTGCAATAGACATTGTACTGCATGGAATTGAATTGTTTAGCCAATTATTAAAACTTTCATTTTTGGGGTTTTGTCCAAGAAAATGAGCGTTTTATCTCCACTGTGCGACGTGATGTCCTGTCCATCAACACATAGTGTAACGTTTTCTTTGCAAGATACCTGAATGCCAATTATGTCCGGATCAATGTTTTCACAGCAATTTTAACACCTGAGAGTTCTAATGCCCATTATGAAATGTGACATGTTATTAGAATTTTTGGTTATACACTACCATTAGTCAAAAATGCAACACCAATATGGTTACATGTGATTGAAATGAACTGTATACCACAGATTAGGTACATGACAATACACAATTGATTAGGATTACAAAACTCTACATGATCTCACGCCTTGAGAATTCAGTATAGTGTGAAGCCCACGTGTGCTGCAATCAGAGCCCCGAAACGTCGTGGCATGGAACCAAAAATAACTTGGATATGTTCCTGGGGAATCTCCCTCCAAGGCGGTTGGTATGCGAATCCACAAAGCATTAACAATGGTTACTGGAGGACCGTGACGAACAAGTCGCCGACCACCATATCCCAGACATGTTCGATGGGTGACATGCCATGCGAACGTGCAGGCCAGGGAAGCACTGGTATCCGTCGTTCATTGAAGAAGGCTCGCAAAATTCCTCGCCACATATGGCCGGGCAATGTCCTGCCGAAATATGGCATGTGGAGTTGTCTGAAGGAGGAGCAGTACCTCGGGCTCTAAAAACTCCCTGATGTAGCGGTTACTGTTCAGATTGACCTCAACACATAGGAGTCGAGATTGTGTCCGATTGCTCCCCAAACCATCACACTTGGCGTTTGTCTACTATGCCTCTCCAGAACGCAGGCTGCCAAATTGCGGTTACCATGGTAGTGTCTAACACGTATGCGGCCATCACTATATGACAGGTTGAAGCGGGACTCGACCATAAACTCTACATTTTGCCACTAAGCACGCCAGCGACGGCGTTCACGTGCCCATTGCAGTCTGAGGCGTGTTTGGTTTCTGGACAATGGAATCGGACGCAATTGCATTTGTGCCACCAGTCCAGCCCGTAGCAGACAGAGTCGAATCGTCGACACAGACAGGTCCTCACCAGTTGCAATGCTCCAGTGTCGAGTCAATACTGTGAACGAGGATGTATGGTACGTTACGGCCATGTGGAAAAGATGGTGGTCATCCCATGATGTGCTCACATTGCCTGGTCCAGTACGCTGTGTACGACCTTCTTCTAACAACTGGTTCCACACACGCATCACTGTCGCAATAGCATGCCTTGTACGGTCTGAAATGTCATATTGTAACACACTCATTTCCCGGAGACCGATCATTCTACCCCATTAGAACTCACTCACATGCTGATATGGTGCCCTTTGACTTCGACGCGCTACACTGGCACTTGCTTTCACTTCGTTTGATGGATCTTCACTGACTAAGATTGGGGTAACACTTACCTTTCCGGACACACTAGAGAGGGCGCTGCCGGGCCTACGTGTACGGTATTTTTCTGCAATCGTACCACTTATTGCTGGTACACTGTTATACACTTCCTCCGAGTTTGGATTAATTCGATCCATTCTTTCTGGATGTTGCAATTTTCACAAACAATAGTGTATTTTCGTCAAGAATATTCACAAGCTGGATGAAATAAAATCCATTTATTTTAAACCAGGCCGATACTAGGACTCTACTTTCCTCACTTGTAACTGCTGAGGAAGGCACATCATTAGCTAGCGAGGAATAAACACTCAGAATATCAATGTACACAATAACAAAACCGAATTTATTTTCAAAATAAAATAAATATAGGTGTAATCCTTAGGAAATTATTTTTTTTGGCTAAAATTTAATAGTTGGTAGGTGATAAAAGCAAATTTTCTGTCACTCTAATTCCGGCACAGACTCGTCGTCACATGTTGCGGCTTGAGAATGTAAGTAGTACTTATCAACGTATTATGCGTCTGAGGCTAGTTGAGCTGTCTTCTTTTAACTAATATCTATAGACAGGTAAATATGTCTCTATGCCCTCACCATTCACCGGCCACTCCTTCCTTTGCAGATAATGAAGCTAACATTGTAAGATCGCATTTTTGTGCTCCGACAGCACTTTTTGTATCGAAAATGCGAGAAAACCTAGATCCATTCCGACAGTCACGTGTAAAATATGAATAAATTTTCGTAATTCTGATTGTATTTGTTTGGTTATTATAGTGGAACATACTAAAGTATGGTACATTCAAGTCGTCCACAACTTACACGTGTCTTGAAACTGATATAGCATTTATAAAAAAAAATAATCATTTTAATAATATTTTTTTTTTTGTTGTTAAATTTTTTATAGAAATCCTCTACCATTGAAGATAGACTGACCTAAAACTTTGACTTTCATTATGGGCGCAGTAGGCAAATTCATGGCATTGAATGTTTTTAACTAAACAATTCATCACACGTGATTATTTTGCACATAATGTCAGATGTTTGTGAAAACAAATTGCATTTCATTTAAAGAAAATAATTTTTCTATAACACTTAATAATTCACAATTATTATTTATTTCATCAGAAACCGGAATCATTTCTAGAGTTAAGTTACCCTGTAGTGTATTGAAGACTGAGCGAGGAAATATTTTGTCCTGTTTTTTGTTAAACACGCGTTAATGAGGGGGCTTGTAAATCGGCTCAACCCTCCACTTCGAGATACGATTCTAGCGGACACGAGTTTAGTTGTTTCGATATCATAAGCCAAATGGAAATTGTGAGTGGCATAAGTTGATATCAAAATTTACTTTTGGGACACGACATTTGGCATCACAGGTGAGAGTGGTCCGCCATCTTGGTAGGCGCGGCCGGCGACAATGTTGGTCGATGCAGTCCTCCATCTTTGTTTGCGTCACAGCCAGGGCTCGATGCCATGTTGGATGTTCGCCTCCCCCCCCTCCCATCTATCCGAGATATTAGTTTATAAAAAAATATTTTAATAAAAATATTATTTCAATTAATAATAAAAAAGTATCGGCCCGCCACTTTGGATTTTTAAAAACCATATCTGTTTAGAGTGTCGCTCCAGATCATAATTCCATTAAATATATATGTTACTGATTCTCTCTCATATACCACAAAAACCTGTAGCAAAAAAAAAATTCTTAAATTATTTCGGCCCACTGCCTCGGATTTTGAAAAGTTCCAATTGTAGTTTTAACTGGTAATAGTTTTGCCAATGAAAAAAAATATGTATACACATTTTTTAGTATAATGCGATAGTGCATTCCAGGTAGGACCTGATAAGAATATCTGCAAATATTAATACTTTTTCGTTTTCGAAAAAAATTTTTATGAAAAAAGTTTGTATTCAACTCTAAATTTTATGAATATGAATTTAAAAAAGATTAATTATCTAGCAGGCTTGCGAGGCTCTTGTCATATCAGGCCTATATATAGAGCCCACTACTGGGAAAGGAAGGGGAGGAATGTTGTCGACTGCGAGCCAAGTGCTCGCGAACTGACCTTGATCTGCATCCCGAGCGATAATACCTGGCAGAATCTGGTTGTAACCAAACCAATTCAAGGTCAGAGCTGCAGATGTTCGACGTGGTTTTCGCGAAGGAGGGGGAGGGGGCGAACAGGAATGAGTGAGGGGAGTGCAATGTTATCATTTTCACTGGTCTGCACCTGCATAGTGTCAGGTAACTGCACATGTGGTTGCATATGTGCTCAAAATCCTTTTCGCACCTGCATGGTGTCGGATGACCGTGAGGTCTGCACCTGCGTAGTGTCAGGTAACTGCACATGTGGTTGCATATGTGCTCAAAGTCCTTTTCGCACCTGCATGGTGTCGGATGACCGTGAGGTCTGCACCTGCGTAGTGTCAGGTAACTGCACATGTGGTTGCATATGTGCTCAAAGTCCTTTTCGCACCTGCATGGTGTCGGATGACCGTGAGGTCTGCACCTGCGTAGTGTCAGGTAACTGCACATGTGGTTGCATATGTGCTCAAAGTCCTTTTCGCACCTGCATGGTGTCGGATGACCGTGAGGTCTGCACCTGCGTAGTGTCAGGTAACTGCACATGTGGTTGCATATGTGCTCAAAGTCCTTTTCGCACCTGCATGGTGTCGGATGACCGTGAGGTCTGCACCTGCGTAGTGTCAGGTAACTGCACTCGTGCATATGTACGTGCTTTAAAGTCCTTTCCACACCTGCTTGGTGTCAGATAGACTAAGTCATCACCTGTACATGCATGTGAAGTGTAGTGCTAGTTTTTTTTCACAGAACTATGTATCTCCAATCCCGCAATACCGCATATAAAGACATACAAGAAAAAAATATAACATTTCTTAGAAATATTCGTAGTTCCTATTTCAGAATGTCTTTCTCGTCAACCTAGGAATTATCACGCTTCGAGAGTCTGAGCCACCTCATGTACACACGTCCATTACGCTGTTTCAGCACCTTTTCCANTAGGAATTATCACGCTTCGAGAGTCTGAGCCCCCTCATGTACACACGTCCATTACGCTGTTTCAGCACCTTTTCCACCAAATATACATCGGGAAACATTGTAGTTTGGATCTACTCTATGTAAAAGCCTCCGAAGATGGGTTCGCCATGTAGGACCTCGAGGTTATACATGCGCGGGTACGTATGTCGTATGGTAACCATATTGTAAAATTTTGCAGACCAGTTGTGACGATAGGCCTTTTGGAAAATGCCACGTTGTTTAGAGATGCGCACCATGTCACCGATCCTAGCTTTATACGTGCGTGGGTCTCTCTTCTTGTGGTTGGAGTATACGTTCCGAAGCAGTGAGTCGTCCGTGACATCTTCGGTCTTCATGTGAATGGTAGAACGAACGGTAGAATTATACTCGCGGACGAGTTTCGGCAATAGCCCCAGCCACTTGTAGTTCCGTTCGCCGTGAAATGTCTCTACAGTGTGGCTTTCAGAGTTCGGTGAAAACGCTTGACAATTCTAGCCTTGAGTCCTGAGTATGNGTGAAATGTCTCTACAGTGTGGCTTTCAGAGTTCGGTGAAAACGCTTGACAATTCTAGCCTTGAGTCCTGAGTATGAGGAATAGTGATTTACGCCATACATTTTCATCAGTGGAAGGAAAGTAACATTAAAATATTCTTAATCATTGTCGGTTTGGACATTTTTCGGTACGCGTCCTCTCAACACATCCACCATGGACTCGGTGATGTCACATGCATTATTCGACTTAAGTGGTCTGTACCAGGCCTACTCGGAAATCGTGTCTATTATGATCAAAATGTAGCGGTGGCCTTAATTCACACGAGCAAAGTCTTGAATTTCGATCAGTTTGGATTGGAATTCACCATCCAGCAGTTTCATGATGTACTTTCTCCAAGGATAATTCCTTCTGGCCGACCTTTAGAATTACCCTGAAATGGCATATTTTGTCATCTCACCAAATAGCCAGCTTCGACGAGTTATTTGATGATGAACATAATCTAGTTGGTGTGCAACCAGTTGCTCGCAGACTGCGAAACTACCAGTAGCCTACGTCTATCGACGAGTTCGTTTAGATCACCCCAAAATACGTAGTCTATATTGCATTTGGCATCGATCTTCTCCAACAGCAGACCTGATACAATAGCTTCGACCAATCGTGGAAGCAGTCCCGAGATAATTATGTATTTCGCATGGGTTGTGTCCTTAAATCGCAGTGTTGAGGGGTTTTCGTTCACGTAATGAGCACGACTGGACTGTAGCAGGAGATGGTAATTGTACAAATACGATTGGGTGTAGTGTCTTGGATACCTATGAAACAAAAGTTCGCACAGACAATGTGTAATTTTCATCTTGCACTTGCCGATCTGCATCACATATCCTGGAAAAACATCACTTCATTGTTTCCGAGGAACAATTTATCATCAAGGTGTCGCAAACTGTACATCTTGTTACTGTTCTAATCATAGTAGGAAGCGATGTAGTGCCATACCAGGGTGCCCACCTCTGTTCCAAACTTTCGTGTTTGTTTCCGTTCTTGCACACGGAGCAAATCGATCAGGGGCAAATCCTCTTCGTCGCTAGTGATGCTACTTTCCGATTCGGGAAGTTCCGGACTTCTTTTCTATTTATGTGTCTGGGTTGTTCCTTCCACCTGGGTTTCGTGTTTGATATCTCTCCTAGGCAGAGCTTTCTCCTGGCATTGACGAGTTCGTCGAGATGGCTTTTTATCGGTTTGTACGCCTCTCCCCTTCGATTCTTGAGTGCCAATATCTAACTTTTCGCTAGTAGATATTTCGCGCGAACAGCTTCGATGGCCCGCTGCAACTCAGTCATCAGTTCGGTTTGGTCCGCCATCATTCATAGAATGGAATAAACATACAACCACACAGGGTTATATACATATTCACTCTCGAGTTAAGGAAAGTGAATTTTCGATCCTTTTCAGTCGGCCGATGCACACATCCAGCACCTTCTTGCTATGCCTCGCAACCAGTTTGGACAGTAACATATTTTGAAGAGCCTTCAATTCTTCCCATCTCTGTGCATTTGACACATTGAT
>NQII01013965.1:0-18168 GCA_002778355.1 Clitarchus hookeri | reverse complement strand
ACCAAGTTGTGTCGATTAGTACATGCCACCTCTAAAATATTGCTGGGAAAGGTAAACACATATATTGAAGAGGTTGGAAAACCTGCTTACATGTTGTCTGATAAAGGGGCACAATTCAATATCAAAATGTGGCAATTTGGTCTGAACAAATGAAATATAGTACGCACCTCTGCAGCAGTACGACACCTGCAGAACAACCCTATAGAATGACGTATGAAATCGCTACGAACCATACTGAGAGTTTACTGCCATAACTTCCAACAAAATTGGTGCTATAAGATTCCGTTAGTGGACATGATAATGAATCACACCGTACATGCATCAACAGGATATACACCTCATGAGTTTTGACACTCAGACACTTGGAACCATTCGACACCCGATACCTGCCCAAATTACTGGACATTGACGTGAGCTCCTTGTGCCCACTCTGACCGCCGCAGTCACAACTACTACACCAGCTACACCGGGCCACACCAATCACATCAGGCAAAGAGTGTGTAGTGCAGGTCTACAAGAACGGAACTTGCGCCTTCTTGCCGACAAGAATTACCTAACTCAAGAGACCGCCCTACTCATTTATTACAAGAGGTAACTCTTGTACTAAATAGGTAGGCGATCCGAAACGGTGTTTACCCCAAAGCCACAGCCGTTCGGTCCATTGGCAGTTGGTCATTGTTTCGTAGCAGCTCACACCACGACCTACGATGTGACACACCACCAAGTGGCATCAAACTGGCTTATACGCCGAAGATTAAGTGATAAGTACCCCAAAGTGTCACCAGTAGTGTGCAGAATTTTTACAAACACATTAAACACCTCCACCGCATTCACAGCTACTGTCAGGGGTGTGTTTTATTGTGTTAACAGCNAATTTTTACAAACACATTAAACACCTCCACCGCATTCACAGCTACTGTCAGGGGTGTGTTTTATTGTGTTAACAGCAATCGAGTATGGTATTCCATGCTTCTTTGCCCAGGTGGACTCATCCATCCCTTCAGGAAACAGCCACGTGGCAACATGATAGCCAGTGAAATTACCACACATCACAGGCAGTGAAATTCAAACACTTTTTACAAGAAAACATAATAACATATTTAATGTGTATTTATATAAAAGCAATTATGTTTTCACAAAGGAAGTTTGCCTATTAAGGCCTCCATCCGTGTCATTTCGTGGGGTAACATGCCCCGTCAACTTCACAACTTCAATCTTAACAGACATTTGTTAATAAATGGGGGTGTAACCAATTTGTTCATCTAATTTATACAATTCTCCACCATTGCCATAATATCACACAGTGTTCATGTTATGTTTCATCATTCGCCGTTTAATTTCGGTTCTCGTCACTCGTGACTGAAACCGAGGTCACTCAGCCAGTTCGTCTCAGCACTTGGACCAGACCGGCGGCATTGGTCGCCCGCTCCGCGAGCCCCCTCGGTACCATAATTTGGGCTGTAATCATTTCACTGCAATATTAAATTAATTAACCGGAATATTTATTTTATTTATTTTAAGTAACGAGAGGAGAGCCACCCACACTCTCACTAGGGAGCTTAATGCTATCTATCGCCTATCAACATAATATCACGTTTATTTCATGCTAAGGTCACTGGCAGGCCTAAGTGCTGGGTCCATTTTCATGCATTATTCACCTGTAAGCAAGCACAGTGAATAAACCGCTTTACAAAGTTAAACGGTTGTCGATTAATTGTAGGTTACTACACCATTTGTAGCATCTCCCACAATTGCACAGTGTGTTTCAAGTGTACGAGACAACCTACAGTCTCGTCATAAGGTATGAATAGTGCAATAGTAAGAATGTGACAATATCATCAACAAACTGAACGAGATATCTAGGGCCCCCTAGGCCATCGACCGAATGACCCTCATCATTAACTCTCCACTGGGTTATGGCGCCGGGCAATCCAACACTCAACCAGCCCTTGGTAACCTTGACCATGTCAACATGATGAATGAGAACAGAGACTTAAGTCAACTGTAGCAAGAAATAATAACTTAAGTAAAAGCACGAATGCATTCTGAAGCAGAGAAGCATCAATGAGGACATAAAGTTTCTAAGATCAATACATTTTCCCTTTCAGATTTTGTTTTGGTGAAGGACAATCCCATTAGCCAGTTGTGGACTAACGTGACTAAAAAGCTGTTTCTCCTTTATCAGGGATCATTAATTGTGGAAAATGTCACTAAGGGGAATTGCTNAGTAAAAGCACGAATGCATTCTGAAGCAGAGAAGCATCAATGAGGACATAAAGTTTCTAAGATCAATACATTTTCCTTTTCAGATCTGGTTTTGGTGAAGGACAATCCCATTAGCCAGTTGTGGGCTAACGTGACTAAAAAGCTGTTTCTCCTTTATCAGGGATCATTAATTGTGGAAAATGTCACTAAGGGGAATTGCTNGCTAACGTGACTAAAAAGCTGTTTCTCCTTTATCAGGGATCATTAATTGTGGAAAATGTCACTAAGGGGAATTGCTATGAGTTGAAACTTCTAGAAACAAACCAAAGCTC
The DNA here is from genome assembly GCA_002778355.1 of Clitarchus hookeri. Taxonomy (NCBI): domain Eukaryota; kingdom Metazoa; phylum Arthropoda; class Insecta; order Phasmatodea; family Phasmatidae; genus Clitarchus; species Clitarchus hookeri. The sequence goes on along the minus strand of NQII01013965.1, from coordinate 15,631 downwards.
AGGGCGCTATAATATGAGTTCGCTCAAGCCATATGTCCACCTCTTTTTGAACTGCCTGGTAGTCGATAACACTTTGTATCTACAATCTGCAAGAATGCATATACAGCAGGAAGAACTAGCAGGAAGAAAGTGTTACATGCGAGAGTGTGCTGAATGTTAGTCTTTACAATATAGAATGCTACAGAAACTTTATTGATATCATTGGATAAATGTCAGAAATTTTGTTTTTCACTCGATGTAGCTGTCTCGGAATAAATTCTGTCGCACCATGTTGAGCTTTATTGTGCATTCTGAGCCTGATTTCGAGAAAAGGAATCTGCTAGCGTACTCTCTGTAAACAAGGAAGGAGTGCCACTTGTCTATACCTGCCTAAGTTCCACTTATCATGTAAAATGCAATAGTGTTTGCAGAACAACAGTAGTCTTCGGCTAGAAATAGGAGATGAGAAGGAAAATGGTTNTCATGTAAAATGCAATAGTGTTTGCAGAACAACAGTAGTCTTCGGCTAGAAATAGGAGATGAGAAGGAAAATGGTTCGCCAATGGGTGTCATGTAAAAACGAGTCCAGTAAGATCAAATTTCTACAATGAGGTTTGTTCATAAGCTGCTGAACATCTTCTGAGTTGATATGTATGTGCCTCAATATTCTTGTGATACTTTATCATGTCTGTGTAACCTCTACATTTACTAAACAAATCACTCACAATTTTTTATTTTATATTAGTAATTGCATTTTCTAGTCACATTGGTTTTGATGAATTAGTGCACCAGTTTTTTAAATCATTATTTTCTCTATTACAGGATAACACTTTAACTTCTTTTGTTTACATTATCATGAAGAGCTCTAGACATGCCCCCATTAGTTGATGGCTGAAAAGGGCTAGAGTGAGAATGGAGAATAATTAATTGGACATTAATTAAAAGTAAAATAATTCTTCTTATTAACTCCATATTATTACGATGGAGTGATGTGGTAAGGCATTAGCAATAACCAGGGATGACCTTCACATCAGTGGCCGAGATAAAATGATCCTAACGAAGATGGGTAAAAATTGGAAATAGAATTGTCCATCCTGTACATACCTGCTTGCAACCGACTGTGATGATTACCGAACTCCTGAGGCCAGTGAAAGCGACTACTACTGAGATGTGAACCACGCATCCACGAGCTCCTTGTGCACACGGTGACCGCTGTAATCACATTAACTGCACCAACTGTACCAGACTGCACCAACGATATCTGGCCAAGAGTGTGTAGTGCAGGTTGGCAGGAACGAAAGATGCACATTATTGCCAACAGGTACTACGTGACTCAAGAGACTGTCCTACTTTATCTATTACAAGAGGTAACTCTTGTAATAAATTAGTAGGCGATCCTAAACAGTGTTTACCACAAAACCACAGCTTTTGGGCGCACTGACAATTGGTTGTTACGCCATTGCAGTTATCGCCACGACATACTATGTAACACACCACCAAGTGATATCAATTGGCTTGGAGGTCGAAGCTCAAGTGCTAAGTGCCCCAAAGTGCAACCAATAGTGCACAGCATTTTTTAAAAACATATCACACAACTTCATCTCATTCAAAGCTACAGTCAGGGGTGGGTTTTATTGTGTTAAGGGACATCGAGCATGGCAACCCACACCCGTTTGCCCAGTTGGACTCGTCCATCCCTTCAGGAGATGGCCACCTGGCAACACTGTAGCAAGTGAAATGCAAACAAGCCACGGGAAATAGAATACAGAGACTTTTCACAATAAAGCGTAAAAGTGTATCCAATGTCTCTTTATTATAGTGTAAGTGTGTTTCCATAAAGGGAGACTGCCTATAAAGACCTCCATCACAGTAACATTTAATTTAGTGCTGTGACACTCCCCTTCATCTTCACAATATCAACCTTAACATACATTTGTTAATCTATGGCGGTGTCACCAATTTGTATCCTTTAATTTAAATAATTATTCTCCAGGGTAATAATGCCACTTAGTGCTTATGTCATGTTGTAACATTCGGCATTTGACGTCGGTTCACGCAACCTGTCGCGAAAGTCGACGTCATTCACTCAGTTCGCCTCAGTACACGAGCCAGACCGGCAGAGTTTGTCATCCGCTCTGTGAGCACCCTCGGTACCATCAATTATTCTGATCTCACTTCATTACAATAGTTGTGTAATTAACCAGAACCGTAGATTTCTTTTCAGTACTGAGGGGAGTACCATCTGCACTTTCAACAGAGAGTTTAACGCTACCATGCATCTCCATAACACCATGCTGACTTAGGTCATTTTCTTGCAAAGGTCACCGGCGAACTGTAAGTGCTGGGTCCATTTATTTTCACATATCCACTTCCTGAACATGTAATAAAGTACGTGAGTAAAGAGCTTTACCTAATTTAGTGAGTATTGATTCATTGTCCTCCAGGACACATGGGGTGCTACACCCCTTGTAGTACCACCCACAATTTTTCTAATATATTTCAGGAATAAGAGACAACCTACAGTTTCGCCACAAGGTCAACAAGTGAAAGTAGTGTAATATTAAGTGTGTGACAAATTCATATTCAAACTGAAGGAGGCTGAGGCATCCAGGGCCCCCTGGGCCGTCGACCGAAGGACCCACATCATTACCTCTCCACTGAGTTATGGCGCCGAGTAATTCTACACTCAACCAGCCCTGGGTCACCTCGACCACATCAACTGCAACAGAGAGAATTCCAGTTCTCCTGTGTTTCTATTACTGATGTACAGCAGTGATGGAAGAACACATCTGTGCTTTTTCTCTCTTTTGTGTGCTACACAAAATCTTCGTATGCACGAATTTCAACTAACTGTATCTGAATTTGTTCCTTGTAGAGGGATGTGATTCTTTTTTATATACCTACCTAAGACGTACCCACTACACCCTAAGATTCATGTTACTTTCAATACCAATGAACTAATAATATATATATTGTGTTCTACAATCCTTGAGCTGGTAACAAATTTCACAAAGGAGGAAAGTCTTTGGACACAATGAAAGGAGAAGTAGTGTTGTTATTTTTTTATTTCATGGTGTCATACAACTTGTGTAAGACTTAACAGTTTGTATATGATCCTAATGCTATAATTGGCCGAAATGGTGTCAACTCTCTCAACATTTAGGATTCATATACAAAAGGGCAATATGTAACATGTGGTTAAGGAGATATACATATCTATGCACTTTTAGAGACAGTTGATTTAAAAAATTTTGAAATGGAATGGATGACAGAAAATATAGCTTTTTATTAGAAAGTATTGTTACCAATTTTGTATTATATTTAAGCTGCTATTGGATCTAACGTATTATTAATGAAGACACGGATGATCTTACACAGTTTGTTTTTCAACGACTTCCAGCAAAAGGTTGGTAGGTTAACTTCTGTCCTAATACAAATAGACATGGATAATAATTGGAGTTTGCTTGTGTTAACGCATCAGCGCACAATTCGTAATAGAATTTTCTGTTCACTTTGTTTTTCTTTTTTCTCTTCTTAAAAAGTAAAATTATAATTAAATTTTTTTTTTATTTATACCACATGTTACTGAGAAATCTATAATGTAGTAATGGTCATTGGTTGACTTATATTAAATTAAATAAACTGTAACCTTGTAGCCAGCATACGCAACACTAATTATTTTGGGTAGAACAGGGTTTGTTGTAGTGGTTTAAAAAATACATAACTTATTTATAATTTCTTTAACCTGAAATATTTGCAAAAAAAAAATTACGTTGTGATATTATTTTTTATTTAGTACTTCATTGTGTGAAAATACTTTCTAAACTTTGATGTAATTATTCCAAATACTATAAAAGAAAATACTGACACCTCTCTATCATTTACACAGGTAAGTAAGATACTAGTACCAGTAGTGGCATCTAGCGGCGCGGTGTGATGAAGGCCTGTGACTGCTGTGGCGAAAAAAGTAAAATCGTCAAACAATGTGTTTTAAAAGTTATCTATTTTATTTATCTAAAATTACGTGCTCACATACGAACTGCCGATGATGTACAGTAAGCTTAGGACTTAATACAGATGGTAAATAATTTTCAAACACAAGTCAAAAACCGAGAAAGCAGCTTTTTCCCCTTAAAATATTGCGATGAGTGATTCGTACAGGTCACATCAAAAAGCCAATTATTGGTTGCTCTATACATAATACTACATAAAGTCTAATAACTTTAGTGTAAATACAAATATATATATATAATCCTGGCAGAGGAATCCTGAAAGTAAAACTGAATAACATAATCCGCAGCATTCTAGTTTAAAATAAATTGTAATCAAATCCACCATGTTTGTAATATATATATATATATATATTTATTTATTTATTTATTTAATGCTAAGTCATTGCATAATATTAAAATTTACACAAGCTTTCATAACATGCAACATATGGTCAGACTTACACTGTTTATTTCAAATGATAATTAAAGTTACTTTCAAAACAGATTAATATTAACACATAAACATACCAGATCATAAAAAATGGTTGCAGGCAATATGTAGAGAGCATTCAACAATAAAATNTAATATTAACACATAAACATACCAGATCATAAAAAATGGTTGCAGGCAATATGTAGAGAGCATTCAACAATAAAATTAAGACACTGCTTAATATTAACAATTTACACAAGTTTTCGTAAAATGCTACAAATATAAGACACAAACTAAATAAGTTACAATATTGTACAAATAAATATTTTCGATAAAGACGAACCCGGACACATAAATTCACGAGATAATAAGTAACTGTTGCAAGCAATTTGTACAAAAGACACGTTATTTTAAATCTAATATGCACATAAATGTAATTCCCCTACATATTCGAAAATTAAGTTTATACATGTCTCGCCCTTTTCTGTTTATTATTTTCATAGGTATTTCTCATTAATNCTACATATTCGAAAATTAAGTTTATACATGTCTCGCCCTTTTCTGTTTATTATTTTCATAGGTATTTCTCATTAATGATTTGTAAGCTTTAAAATACAATTTAATATTAAATTGAAATAAATGTTAACCAATGTTTTGTAAAGCATTCAATGAATATTTACATATTCTTTGGTTAATAAACCAACTGTGCAATTTTGGACCTTATTTTAAGATNGTAAAGCATTCAATGAATATTTACATATTCTTTGGTTAATAAACCAACTGTGCAATTTTGGACCTTATTTTAAGATTCGTTAAAAATGGCACAAAAAATTAATTACATATTTTGCACATTTATGATGTCCAAAGCTGAACATAATAATTAGGATGAAAATACTTGGCACTTTTATGGGTATTTATGCTACATATAATAAGATTATTTAAACAATGTGAATTTACTTTCATTGCTTAGATAGTGTATTATTATATATTTCCTATAAAACGTATTTCATGCAAGTGTGCTAATAAAATTAGTTTACTACATAGTAGTTTAGCCAAAAACGGGACTTCGGTGACATGAAACTTGGGTGGTTTTATATAATTGAAGTACTTGTAGGAAATCATGTTATACACCCTTCCTGTAATATTTATACCAATTTCTGTGTATCTGTTAAACATTAATGTATTACTACTATTTCAGTTTATTCATACGATTGGCTGAGCGAATTGGGACTCCTGAAGGAATTAGAAAGAAAATGGCCTGACCACACACTGTACTGCATATTTATAAACACATCGCAAAAATTGTTAAAGAGCTTGTCAATCTCGTCTAGCTGACCTTTCTGGAACCATTGTTAGCAGGTATAAACGAAAAAATTCTGACGAGTTTCTAATTATACAAACATTCAACCTAATACANCTGGAACCATTGTTAGCAGGTATAAACGAAAAAATTCTGACGAGTTTCTAATTATACAAACATTCAACCTAATACAGCATTTGCTTACTTATCGCTGTCCTTTTGAGATATAAAATATAAAATCTATGTGTTTTTAAACTGTGTTATTAATATATATATATATATCGCTCATATTCCACCTGCTATTTTATATTTTGAAAATGTTTAAGTCTCTTTATTCTTACGTATTCTGTTTCGTAAAACGATACGTTGTGACATTTGTTCATATTTTTGCACTGTCTCTACGAAGGAATACGTCACACCAGACGGCGAGAGCGGAGCACAATCGCATGTCTCGCTGAAATCGGCNCAGACGGCGAGAGCGGAGCACAATCGCATGTCTCGCTGAAATCGGCAGCCATTGTGCATCACCGGGACGATACTCCCTCAGCTCTTGTGAGGGCTCTTCTCCCAATCGTTGAGCATGTCCCCCCTGGCTGTTGATCAAACTGTTTATACTGCGGTGAAACCAGCAGTCATTTTTGTTACTAAAATTGGCGTATTGTTCAGTATTCTCTTTTATTGTAATTGATAATTCACTTTATATTGAATTTTGTCCATTTAAGTGCATACCTTTTCGTACTAGTATTTAATAAGTCGAATGCAATTGACTAAATTCAATCATTTTTTAACAATAGAAATGGTCTTAACATATATTGCATTAGAAACTAAATGAAAGATTACAAGAACGATAAAATGATTTAAATGTGCTGCCACCTGCAATGTAATAATGATAGCCTTCAGATAGTTCTTGAAATATCTACGAATATAGCGATAAAAATACCCAATATAAGGTTAAAAAAAATTTTGAAAACAGAAAGGATAATGACGTTTCAGATTACTTTGCTGTTTAGCTAATCCCATTAATTATATGCGGAGTTAAAATAAAAATATAAACTCTCTTAAAAAATGGACAAAAAGTAGGTTTTTTTCAATCGGGTGTGACATAGGACTTATAGAATATCCTTGAGATATATCATAAACATGCACTTTTAAATGAACAAAATTATTTTACTATTTGTATCTATTTTACTTGCCTTTAATGTCGGCTAGAAAAAGTGTAAACAAACTGTTCGGTAACCTCAAATCCCAAACATCTCATTTCGGAAAAATGGCATGGATTTGATTTTAAGGTTAGAACACTGATTAGTAAACAAGTGCTAATAAATTTTTATACTTCCGCTAACCAATTTGTAAAGCAGAGTGTTTAAAATGGAATTGATAAACATATATTATTAATGTAAAAGTCCTCGTAATTTCGAAATTAAAGTATAAACACACCCGTTCATAATTGTTAACCATTTGACTTTGACAGTTGTGTACTTTTGTGGTAGTCAATGTTGGGTACTTGCGCAGAAGACGAATAAGCTGTCTACCTCATCTTTAGTCTATGGTTGAAATATGGTGATTGGCTAAAATTGCTTTTTGGTTGCTCACTCATTACTATTTCCCCATTACGAGCAACACCTGGTAATGTTTGTACACAAACAATTACGCCAATAATATTAAATATGTAATGGGTAAAGTGTAAATAAAAGAGAGCATAATTNATGTTTGTACACAAACAATTACGCCAATAATATTAAATATGTAATGGGTAAAGTGTAAATAAAAGAGAGCATAATTGAGATAATTGTGCTATTTATTGTGTGGGTGATAAAACAATGTTTTATGACAGGACGACATTTTAATAATCTTCTAGATTGTGATTTCAGTTTTTTCGGTTATGGAAACAGAGAATGAAGTGTATTAAAAAAAATGTAATAATGTCGAAGCATAATATAATACGAATTTGTTTAGAGCTTACTCAGATACTTTTGAGATATGTTAAATTTGTTAAATAAGAAAGAGTTTATAAAATGCTAGAAGGTGAAGCCCTGCACATTTCTGGGCATTGAAATATTTATGAAAGCTAGTAAATCATCCTACTATGACAAAATTAATTAAAATACACTTGAGGTACGTCGCATTCCCAGCTCCTGGCACCTGTTCTTTCCGCTGCTGCCGCACAGCTCGTGTGGGATCTTTATTTGGTTCGCTGCGCCAGAATTGCAGGCAGCTGCTGTAAATGCTAACTGCAGTGGCATGTAGGAAAATACCCATCTAAGCTTCCATACCACCACTGGCATCAAGCAGTGTTGATGTCCCCAAGAGGTAACTTTTATGGACATGCTCGTCCAGGCCTGCCGAGTACTCCAGAAATCTTCCCCAGTAAAGAAAAAATCAGGTAAATGAAGGTCATGTTGGGGCATGAACGGTGTCTGAAGGTTAACGACCCCTATGTGTGTCCCTTCAGCAGATGCAAACACCCCTGTGCATATGCTCCGAGTGAAGTGATAGTGTTTTGTGTGCACTCCTTAACATTATCCTAATGNTTTCTACAACACGCACAGTCCACGTATTCTGGGCCCATAACCTATTGAAGGTTTGTAGAAATAACAACACGTTAAGCACATTAGAAAGAAACTGTAATCACAAAAGACAAAAAGCACACTAGAACTCGTTATCATAACAAAACAGGCAAGCGGAACAACAACAACAAAAAAAAAACCGGTATAAGCATAGATAAATGTACTTAACACTATACAACTGAGTGACAGTTTGTCTCAACAAAAATAAGGGTATTTTAAGTTGGGGTAGATAATAAATACGTATTTATTACACAGTATTTTTAACTACACACACCCCTTCTTCCTGCTTTGACTTATTTGAACACGCCAAATGATGCCAGATTCCTTGTGTCAAATTTGATATTATATTTGGTCTAATTTTGTATTTCTGCATTTTCCTTAATAAATAAGGGCCTATTAAAATTGTGCCATGAAAGACTGGGAGATAAAAGTCTTCAAATAATTACAGTGACATGCTTACATATACTAATTGCAACCCCAAAAATGTTCACATTTTAAATTTTCTGTGTAATATTATTCCGTAGTGCATTGTGTGTTTCTTGTATACTTTAAGGGCTCACTAATTGGTTTGTATTTTATAATGTTTCATTTGCTTTTTCCAAGTTTTAGCACTAGGTCACTCAAGCGTTGAGTGGGCTGCCAACATGATGCCTGTCGAGAACAGACACTAACAAAAAGAAGCAGCATGACCTCGCAGCTTCTGGTTCTTCACATTTTGCATATCTCTGTTAACTGAAATTGTAATACATGTTTTATGAAACACTTATTTATATAGTAGTGTCCTGTCACCCCTTGTCGTATCGAATGCACCCAGGTACTTAATTTCAGTAATTTCTTTTTATAGTCCCGTGCTTGGTTTTTAAAGTGTAAGCTGACAGCATGCCCTAAGTGCTGTAAACTGTGTAAGTGCCTCTTTACGAGTGTAAAGTGTATGATTAAAATGTGTGAATTGTTTTTCGTGTTTTATTTTGTTTGCTCGGTCGCTTCGCGGTCACTTAAAGAATGTTTAAACCTCCATTCCTTATTTTTCCAATTTACATAATTACTGATTTAATGAAATGTGTGGTGAAGGTTCTGAATATACAGTGCTATGGGCATTGGAGCTGGCCCAATCAGCCTCACAATAATGGTGTAGAGAGGGGACCAACACCCTTTTAGGTTTGTCGAGCTGGATTACTGCAACAATTACCCTCTACAACAAACAGCTTCAATACTCAACATGGATATTCAGGTAGTGTCCACATGGGTTAACCATGTGTGCACTACCTGAATATCCATAGTACCCACACCAAATTATTTGTGTCTTCAACTATACTATACCTAACCCCTTTCTTCCTGGAGCAACTCCTGTCAAAAGAGGAATGCCAACTGTGGGGTGTTATTCCAGTTCTGTGAACTGAAAACCTAGGTTTTACCTGCCTACTATTGTTTTAGGTGCAAAACATTTGTTCTTATATGTCATTCCTTTCGAATTTCCAAAATCGTCCTTTTTCAGCTACCTGGCAAAAATTTTAATATTCCCGGCAATTTACTGCATCCCCCAAACTTTATTTCCCTATTCCAAAGAAGTTGTCTAGTGTATCAATGCTAGAATTATCTATTCCATGGCAAAAGACAACATGATGAGATGGCGCTGGATACCCTGTGACATCACCGAGTCGCCAGTCTTCCACCACCATCATCAGCACTCGCCCACCCCTCCCGGCGATGTGAGGTATTTGTGTGTGCACGTGCATGTGTGGTGTACATCACCCTCTCTTCACAACCACTTGGGCGGTTCATCGCTGCCACATGCCACGATTTAGGGGAGACGCCTGCAAGACAGCGAAGTCTCGCAGGGGAAGATTTTTTAATTGCACTATGGCTTCTTGTNACGATTTAGGGGAGACGCCTGCAAGACAGCGAAGTCTCGCAGGGGAAGATTTTTTAATTGCACTATGGCTTCTTGTCACCTTCCTTGTCGCAATGAATGTGGACTAATGGACTGGCAAACCTGCTACGGAAGCGTGGAACACTTGTGTTTGAAGTACGTATTGCAACTACTTAAACCTGACCCCTAGATGCCCATGCAACTACAAACTAGCACAAGGCAATGTGATGATTTTGCAACCACTCATAAGCTGCATGAGGACAAAGAAAGACTGAACAGGGAACTGTGTGTGGGTGAGTTTGTGCATAACACTGTGGGACGAATGGCAAACTTTTGTGATCGTTGCATTAGACCTTTACAGGTACTGGGTACCAGAGACCCAGTTCTTGATACACCAATGTGCAAGTGCTGTGTAGACTAAAACATTGCACCTGGGCCTCAGATCATTTCTGTTCTTTAAACACAATTTTGAAAGGGCATTCTGGTCGTAAACTTTATCTGTTTGCATTTGTTTTAGTGATTATCATCATGTTTTGTGTTAATCCTATTACTTATTAAGTCATTTATAATTGCTTTCCTAGTGTTCTCAATGCATTTTATTGATATGAAGTAATGTTACAAGACACCTGAGGGGCCTATCTGAGCTCATGAGGAATGGAGATCTTAATAAACATTAAATAAATAAATTTGATTTCAGATTTATTCGCACAGCTATTATTTACAGTATGAAATTATCTATCTCCCCTCTTACTCATTTTATTAATTAGCGAGCCTGACATTTAATGCCTATTTCAACTCTAATTAACGCCTTTCTCAATGTCGCTGTTTCGTTATTGTCAATTTACTCATACTCATCATTAACACATGCTCAGTCTGTCTGATGCCATCATTTGTAATGTCTTTCACTCACTCATCTAGTCCAATAGTTCAGCCTGCCAGCAACACCTTCACTGCTTGATACTCGCAGTAGTATATTTCTCTTCCGCTGGTAACTTCTCTCGCCGCTCATTGTATATCACTGAAACTAAATTACTTATCCATTCAACAACTGCCAGCACAGAGGCCCATCACATAATCTATAATCTGCTGGCCTTGACCTGGAGAGTCTGACACCCCGAGTCATGCTTAAAGAAAATATGGCAGTAAATAACTAAAAAAATTCTTCAGATAGATACAGAAACTCAATACAAGCAAGATCAGCAGCACATGCAGCAAAAATAATTATCTTGTAGGTTAGCTTTTTGTAACAGATACGAAGCTCCTGGGTATCACTAACATGTCATTCAAAACATTTCATTGATTTGCTGGTTCTGTTATTATATAACTGCTCTGTCCTTCACTTCCACTCGCTCACACGGAACAAAGCATCGAATGTGCAACACTCCGTTTATACNCATATAACTGCTCTGTCCTTCACTTCCACTCGCTCACACGGAACAAAGCATCGAATGTGCAACACTCCGTTTATACTGTTAGCTGAAACCTCAGATTCGGAAACACAACATTTCAAACTCTGGTTTTAGTAAAGTGTTTGTATCGTCATACGAAACTCATTTGTGGAAACTTGTGTTTTGTGTATTATTGCATGCCGAAAAACACAAGTGTCAAAATAATGAAAAAAAAANACTCATTTGTGGAAACTTGTGTTTTGTGTGTAATTGCATGCCGAAAAACACAAGTGTCAAAATAATGAAAAAAAAATAAAAATTTATTTTTGTTATGCTGATTTTAAAAGGAAATACATTTGACAGAAAATCACAAATATGACAAAAAGTTACTTATAGTTTCATATATATCTTTACAAANTAAAAGGAAATACATTTGACAGAAAATCACAAATATGACAAAAAGTTACTTATAGTTTCATATATATCTTTACAAAACAATTAATATATGGCATTTCTTAACTTGTTTTAAGTTGCAACATATTTATTGTGTATTAGTTATTTTCCTACTTACACCAAATTTATGTAATGATTCTTCATTTCGACACATTAATTTGAAGTGAGCCACGCGTCCACATGTGCCCTCTTGACCACTTTCATCTCCGCAGTCACTTACACCACCTAGCTGACACCGGGCAGAAGTGAACACTTGGCCGCGAGAACGCCAGTGGGGGTGTGCGAGAACGGAACACCCCTGCCTCGTCGTCATGTGCTACATGACTCAAGTGAGCTTCTTACTTTATTTACCTAAATAGGTAAACCTTGGGGGAAAATAACATGCGGTACAACACGGTGACCTCCCCGAAAGCCACTGTTGTCAGGCACTCTGGCAATTGGAGGGAACTTCGGCACAGCTTGCGCCACAATGCCCGACGTCTTTCCCACCTGCGTGACTTCGAACGGATTGCTGGCTGGGATAACAGTGATACGTGACTCCAAGCACAATTAATTAATGGAGAATAAAATCCTGAATCAATACAAAGTNTGGCTGGGATAACAGTGATACGTGACTCCAAGCACAATTAATTAATGGAGAATAAAATCCTGAATCAATACAAAGTGTCAAAATTGCTGTAGCCAAAAAAATGAAGTATCAAACCCCTTGAAATGAGCTTGGGTACCCACACTCGTCCAGCCCAAACACAAGATGGAGTACATATTGTCGCCCATCAGCGAAGCAAAACGGAAACTGAAATACACTTAAGAAATTTACCAAAAACTGAAATATATTCTCAGTTTGCCATTATTNGCGAAGCAAAACGGAAACTGAAATACACTTAAGAAATTTACCAAAAACTGAAATATATTCTCAGTTTGCCATTATTCAAGTCATTTTATTAATTGGAAAGGTATTTAATGTTTAAAAGCATAATTATTGATTTTCTTCACTCGCAGACTGTCAATCAAGGCCTTACAGTTTTTACTTCATATTTCTAGTGCAGTGATATCCCCCATGACATCACATTCACAAGCATAATTAACGCTTAATTAATTATGGGGATGCCACCAACATTTTATTAACAATTAAATTGTATTTTGCAGCCTATTAATTAGCATTAAGAGGGTCCATGTTATTTTTCACGTATTTTTGGCACTAGCTTCGGCAACCATCAGCGGAAGCCGATGCCATGATTTTAGTCTGACTTCAGCACTTGTGCCGGCTGACAGCACCGGAAATTTCGCTCCAAGCTGACCNGCCGATGCCATGATTTTAGTCTGACTTCAGCACTTGTGCCGGCTGACAGCACCGGAAATTTCGCTCCAAGCTGACCCCCTCTGCACATTCAACTTTTGCTGCAATCACCATCATCAATAGTAACATAATCAACCAGAACATTTAAGGATATTTAACAAAAGAAGTAAGTAAGTGTATTGACTATCGACGATTGTTTAATTTATTTTACCCCCGGGGTACTTCGGGCACTGTACCATAAAGCAGCTTTAATTAAATGTAAGGAAGGTGTTCAAGGTGGCCTACATCTCGACAATTTGGCAAGTTAAACCACTAGGTATGAGCAATTATTGGTAAGTTCAGTATCAACAATCAGTCCAGATCGACTGAGGACTCCATGGCCCCATGGGCCATCAATTGCACGACCCCCACTAATTCATGCTCGCTGAGTTATGGTGGTAGGCAATTTCACCAGTTTTCTCCTTAACCTTGTAAGACAGGTAAGGTGGGGACCCACATCAGCACTTCTGGCTCCAGTCACATGTCAAATTTTAACTAATTAGACATATTGTTTTACACTTCAACATATCCTATTTGTACATTTCATACCATATTTACAAACGAAACCGAAGTTTCGTTGTTTATACCTCACACTAAACCTAACATTCGACGCGAAACTGGAATTACGAACCTCTGTTTCCAGATACAGTGAAAATTCACTTTAGGTGTGGTTATACCACACAAAAACTCTGCTTTCCGAAACGCAAGTTACCAAAACTCTGGTTTCAGGTGTCGGTATATACATACTGATTGTGCGGCAACTATCACTCTCTAACAGTAGGCTAATATTTTTTACATTCATTTCTTTTGTCGCCCAGACACGAGTACAATACCACTGACAATGAACTGGGAAAGAAAGTCCCATAGAAGTCAATAAACACATTGCTACAAAATTTTACTACCAACACATGTTTTTTGCCATTGCTAATTGTTTGCTTTATTAAAGGGAAAGTGTTTCATTTGTGTTGTTATGAGAGGTAAGTGATCTAAGTGTTTTTGTTTTGTTGTTTAAAATTGAATTGCTATTTATTGAGCCCTTCGCGCGAAAACCCAGGCTGATCTAGTTGATTCTGCGCCATGCTAGTTAGTTTGACTTTGTGCACAACAGAAAATAAATGTTGGCCAGCCACTGTTTCCGGTTCTTCGAATTTTATCCATCTCACCATGTAGATTACCATAGTAATTGTCTTATTTTGGACCGGAACTTAAAGCTTTGTAATTTTTCTTACCTGGGAACTGTGCTGCCTCTACCCCCTGGCGACTCAACATATCAAGGACTTAATATAATTTAATACCATTATGTGGACCAGATGTCTATTTTTCTATACAGGCTGGTGGCAGGCCACACTTGTCATGACCATGTGTGTTCATGAGTTAATCATGTACTGTGGATGTCGTAGTTTTTTTTTAACGACCAGTCGCTTCTGGGCCATATAAGTTACCTTGTAGGCAACCAAACTACATCAGTGATCCATATGTGATATATTGCAGAATTACAGTGATTGGGCATGTGAGATGGCCTAGCAACAACCTCACTCTGGTGGCATATGAGAGGGCCAAAACCCTCAGTAGAAGAGCATTATTGGATTATTTTGACAACTTAATCATTAACATTGCGATGCGGGAACCCTCAGGAGCCACCACATGTGTCAATGACCCACTCTCTCTGTTTTATTGCTAACCAGAGCTGGCACACAGATATTATTTGACGTGAACAATGCGTCCACGAGTTCCTTGTGCCACCTCTGAATGCAGCAGTCACATCAACTGCACCAGCAACACCGGGCCGCACCAGCAACATCAGGCCAAGTCTGTGTAGTGCAGGATGACAAAAATGGAACTTGCACCTTCTTGCCAACAGGTACTACGTGACTCAACAGGTATCATCCCACTTTATTTATTACAATAAGTAACTCTTTATTACAAGAGGTAACTCTTGTAATAAATTGGTAGGCGATCCGAAACTGTGTTTACCCCAAAGCCACAGCCGTTGGGTGCACGGGTCATTGGTTGTTATGTCGTAGCAGGCTGTGCCACGACAAACGACCCAACGCACCACCAAGTGGCGTTAATCGGCTTGTAGTCCGAAGCTGAAGTGCTAAGTGCCCCAAAGTGCGACCAATAGTGCGCAGAATTTTTCTATACATATCCCACAACTTAATCTCATTAAAAGCTACAGTCAGGGCTGGGTTTGTTGTATTAAGAGCCATAAAGCATGGTAACCCACACCCCCTCTGCCTAGGTGGACTCGTCCATCCTTTCAGGAGACAGCCGCCTGGACACACTGTAGCCAGTGATATACCAACATGTCAC
>NQII01013964.1:3053-18654 GCA_002778355.1 Clitarchus hookeri | reverse complement strand
TGTGAATTATTAGTTCATTCAAGATTGAATTGTTTCGGGGGTAACCAATATGTCAAATGGAAGTGTCAGTTCAAGTTGTAATAAATGCTAAATTGAAATAACTGGAATTTCCTTATAATAGATTGTGCCCCAGACGTCTCACAGGGTAGTTACTGTTCAAATCTTAAGTGGTTTGTTAGACGTCAACTCACGAGGTGGGAGTTGACCCATATGCTTTAGTCATCAGAATAGTATTTAAAAGTCGTTACTATTGTGGCAGATGTAACTCTCTGTTGCCAAGCACTTTTGAGCCCTCCAGTAGCGAGAACACCTGTATAGAGCAGTAACAATTGAAATACCTAGCTAAACGGGAATCTTGGTAAGTAATAAGTGTCACAGTAACTATAGATTCTCAATCCTACACTAGTTGATGCTGCCCGGGTTGGCACGTACTAAAGGTCCATGCTCGACCGAATAGAACACCTTCACCATCACATCATAATAACACCGATTGTCACCCGCCATATATAGGTGTTGCTGAGGGTGGTAGTGCCCTCGCCCAAGACTGTTTGGTGGCCGAAGTTACCGGTGCGTTCTAGCCGCACGCAAAAGGAACCCCTTTACCATCCAGGGAGTGGCCAAATATGGTAACCACTCGCCCGACCTCGTGACAATAAGAAACTGTTATAACATTGTTGAAATAAGTTGATTGAAATACGAACATTGTCTAAGAGATAGAAAGTAAAGTTTTAAATTTCAAATGCTGAAAATATGTAGTTATTCAGTGTAATGATTTTCATGGTGGAAAATCAATGAAAGATATAGCTTAACATTTGTGTTTCTTACATTTTGTAATTGTTCTCTTATGTCAAATTGAACACTTTGTACACACTGGTAACGAAATGGTAAATAAGACGTTAAGTTACAGAAATACATTCGATAGTTTGCTGTTACCATAACGGGGTAAGTACAATTCAGCCAGTGTTTGGGTTAAAAGTAAAATTAAAATTATTGTCTGTTGAATTTTGTAATTATTTATTTAAACATTTCTTATTAAACTCAACTATTCAAATCTTAAATGAGAATTTCGATAGAAAGGACTCCGAATCGTAAAATATTTCGGGTGTGTAGCGGTGATTCTCGAAAAATCACTGTTATGGCTTAGTTATTAAGTGACAGATCAAGATTTCAGTGATGTAATATGTTTCCCAATCATTTATTTGCTGTGTTGCTTCAGCAATATTGCCATATAAATAACATGTGGAAATTATTTTTACCTACTTTGTATAGTCTTTCATGGTATACCTGTAGTGGAAAAGGATGAGAGTAACACTACTGTCGTGGCCAAAATCGAATGAAATTGTCATCAAATGGGAATTTCGAACGTAACTATAGATACTGCAGTCATTGCCACGTACAGAAGCTTGTATAAAATACGTGTCGCTAATTCAGTGTTATTTCCCATGCCAGCTCTTCGCTGGTTTCAAGCCTGCTATCTTTAGAGTAAAGAGTGGGAGACAATATGTATCACCAGGGATAGTAGAAAAATGTATGCGGAATATGTTAATACTAAGAATAAAATTCTTTTTAAATGTTATTTCGTCTAGGAAATATATTTATATTGGTTGAGTTACTACAAAATTCGTCAGTTATTGTGAACTGGCAGCCTTCCTCGTGAACGGAAATTGTCTTTTGATTTGTTACAGACAATGAAGATAGTCAGACGTGTTAAAAATTACAACCAATGTTGGGTAAAGTACTGGTAAATTGTAATTTTACCCAATTACAAGTACATTTAAGAAACTGCAATTTGGTATAGGCTAACTGCTAATTATCAAATTCTAAAAGTAATTAATTACAATTACAAGTAGATTGCAATTACTAACAATTTCTTCAGTTACTTTCTAATTATTATGCACTATTGACTAAAACATAAACTATCATACTGGTTTAAAGAATAAAGAATTTAAATTTTGTTCCAAAATTTTATCTTTTTTGCTTATTCCTTAATAGGGCACTTTAAAATCGGTAAACATATTTATGTCAAACATTTTAAAATACATTTTTATTGATTTTACAAAACAATTACATGTTGAAAGTGTTGTCTCCTGTGGCATTTTTTTTAAAGAAAGCATATATATATATATATATATATATATATATATATTCTCTCTTCAAAGTCATTCAACCGGCGCACTCAATAACAGTAGAATAACAAGACCCAAAAAGAAACAGAAGAACATACACGTAATGAGTGGTGTATATAGATACTGCAATACAAGGGCTTGGATTTTAAACACAGTTAAATTTCAAAAAGTTATAATCATTTTGGCCAAACACAACTATAAAGTGAAAATTTTGCCACATCATACAAATATGTAACAAATACCGAAAAGTAATAATTATAGGTAGACTACACATAAAAATTACAAAATTCTGAAATGTGAGGATTAGTCCTGTAATGAATGCAAAGTTATGGTTACTGGTAATTCAGTTATTTGTAATTAGTAACTTACTAACACTTATTACAATATGCTCTTGTTTAAATGAACATCTGAATCTCCGGTATAATATTTGTTTTTTTTTTGTACTTCAAACACTATATGCGTTTAGTTTTACTGACGGGATGAGTAAAAATTTTAAAACATTTCTAGTATAACACCGTGAATTTTCTCAAGCGAACCAATCAAACTTCATTATATTGAAACTAATAAGTTTACTTACTCACCCAGTCCCAGAACTTAGAGCAACGGTTGTAAACTATTGCCCCAGAGAGATATTTAACTAGCTCCCTAAATTAATAACTGGTTGCTTTCAGTCATTATGCCACAGAAAGGTATTTCACGTCTAAACCTTTTAAATGGGGCTGTGGTGGTTGAGTGGTTAGACTGCTCGCCTCCCACCTTGGCAAACCGGGTTCAATCTTCGGCCGGGTCATTCCCGGATTTTTGCAAGCGGGAATCGTGCTGGTCGGTGAGTTTTCTCGGATATCTCCCGTTCCCCCACCTTTCCATTCTGGCGCTGCTCCATTCCCACCTCATTTCGCCCTAATTGGCTCTCAAGCCACCTAAATCTCTCAACTCAACTAAGCTTTTTTCAAATATTGTCATCACACTGACATGAACGTATGTCAAGTTTCAGAAGTGACAGTTGCAGTATTTTCGTGTCATGTGTATGCGGTGAGCTTAGTTTAAACATACAGAATTGTTTTTTTTTTCCGTTGGTTGCGCACTCACCCAGTCCGAACCTGTAGCCGTCTGCGAAGCGCGAGCTGGCATTGTGGAAGACGCACGCACTGTCCACCTGTCGCTGGAACTCCGCCGCCTTTTGCTCTGCAACAAACACTGCGTCTGAGGCAACTTTCGTGGCAGCCAACAGTGAAGCGAGGTTCGTGCAGCAAGGCTGGTAATACGGACATGCGCGATGGCTAGGGATAGAACAATTCTGCGAATTCAATTCAGGACAAGATAGACTTCCAAAGCATGTACAGTGAAGTCACTTTGTAACTAGACCACAATTCTTTAGACGCACCCTCGACTACTCTGGGCCAACAGCACACTTGCAAGGAAAGACGTGGCGAGTGCCGTACTCTGCCAGGTGTAGGATAACACTAGCTACTCTCCGGAGCAGTAGCCAATTAACAAACACCTGAGATTTGAGCGTATACAGGAGTGTGGAGTCTAGCCAACAGGTCGTTGAACTCGCGAAATTTTCCTATCCTTGGCAATGGTGTAATGAAATCGCGAGATGTCCAAGTTTAGGATCATTCGTACCCTGCCGACGAAATGTATTCGGCACGATCGATTTATACCAAGCTGTTCGCTTTCATATGTGTCCTAGCCTGCATTGCCACGCAACAGTCCTTACACCTTAAATCTGAATCAGTGAGAGTTTCACAGTTTCAATCAGTTAACAGTATCTGACTGATTCAACAGTCACTTCAGTGAATTTAACTGATGAACCAATGCTGCCACTTTTCCTTCATTTATTGATTCAGTGACATTTCCACTGATTCATCAGTAATTTTTTTCCCGGTTAATCAGTGGTTTGATTTTTGACTGATGGATCAGTTAAACAGCCTGTTAAAATGGCCGTCAAACAACATGTATAAATGGCTGTCAAACAACATGTATAAATGGCCATCAAACAACACGTATAAATAGCCGTCAAACAACATGTATAAATGGCCATCAAACAACATGTATAAATGGCAGTCAAACAACATGTATAAATGGCCGTCAAACAACATGTATAACTGGCCGTCAAACAACATGTATAAATGGCCGTCAAACAACATGTATAAATGGCCGTCAAACAACATGTGTCAAGTGAAACTAACAAAACCAATACAAGATACTTTCTAAAATGTGTTTCGTATTTCAAAACACTATTTTATGATGTAACATAAACATTCAGCCTTTCATTCCGGTTTTTACGTCTTTCATTTCGTCGATGTCATGTAATCATAACAGCGCTATGTTTGAAGGTTTAAACTGCATACAACGTGGTGAAGAGAGTGCACTCATATGTACTATTCATGTTAACAATCCTAATGGTACCAATCAAACCAAACACAAAAAGTAAGAGTGTGCAATTTAAAACTACACACTTTGGATGAGGAAATATAACACATATATTTTCCTCTTTCTTATGAACTTGATTTGGTAACTCAGATGGAAGTCTGCCTTGTGATTCTGAGGCGCTCGGACGTATAGTGCACGCCTATGCGTCGATACAAATGAGTGCCTTCCACGTCGCGTGAATAGACTGTTACAAACAGGCCTAGCCTTACTGACGTAAACAACTTTCCACATCATCTTCCGACAAAAGCCAACCACCCGAGTGAACACTCTTCAAGTGAAGTACCACACGAAGACCCTAGCTATGGACGTACGCAACTGGCTGAACGAGACACTGCGAGTACAGGAATATGAAATTGTTGCTCTCCAGATGGACGGTCGCCAACGATGCATATTCATAAAGCTGACATCGATGTTTTCTCTGAGAACGCATCATGCAACTGACAGCTAGTACATCGCAGATCCGCACGTCAATTAAACATTCCAAAGTTGAAATGTGGGTACACATTATGAAAATAAAACTGACCAAAGACATACCATCCACAATATCAGCAGAAGGAGACACGGGATTCGCAGTATGAACCGCAGTCACGCAGTGTTTGTAACGCAGCGGGACACATGCGCGCCAACTGCCCTACTTAGCGCAGGGCGCCGCTCCGACCACGTGGACCTGGGCGCAGACACTCGCGGCCGGTCACCACACCGTGACAACTGCCGGCCGGACTAACACTCGCACTCCAGCGTGAAGCATCAGTTCTGTTTGCAAATAACCGATACAGACCTCAATGCATGACGATACAGTTGATGGTTTGGAGAAGCTAGTATCGCTTCAGAAACACACATCACCAGAGACATCCATCGTATCGCAAACCTCCCTACTGGGAAATGTCCCGACTGGGATGGACCATTTTTGGCACGCCCGTGACATACAATTGATGCAGATGACACGCTAGAGGATGATGATATGACTGGGGTAACCACACACAATAATCTCGACACACAAATTACTAGGAGAAAAGGAGTAAGCGCAGAACGTCGTGACTACAGGTGCAAGGAAAAGAAGCCCTGCCATAAAAGCCGCAGCCCACGACGAGACGTAGTCGTTCCTGAAATCCCAAAATCGCAACTTGCACGTTCACTGGCGATTGCTCGACAAGTAATTGGACAATGTAAAATCGCATCATGCAGCATGCCCATAACAGAGGAGAAATGCTTTGCATCGCAGTGAATGCTCTCCATCATGACTAGTGTCATCACGTTAGCAACAGTTAACATTTGTGCCATTAAGCAGCATACTAATGCCATAGCCTGTATAACTTGGCTGATCCCCATGCAATATACGTTTTATTTCTGCAATAAGTTATCCAACCCCAGTTTACGTATTTTAACTACTGCAATGTGTGCCCGAATGTAGGAACGCATAGTAGAGAAACGTGTATCATTACCCGAACTGGATACCAATTGATTAACGTTCGGACACACCCGTCGGGCCGCATAATCTCGGGAACATTACTCAAGCCGCCCATGCCACCAGACACTGAAACTGTTGACCTGGCCGTCTGTGTAAATGTTTATGCTCCATCCGATACACAAAACAAGACAGCGAGAACAGAAATGTTCAGAACTGAGATATTACCTTTTCTAGAAGGCGACAGGACTAACATAATATTCAGTGGTGATCTCAATTGTGTTTTAAACCCACTAGACCATCGTAGTGGGCTGTATCCGCAGAGCACGGCCTTGCAAGAACTCATAACTGCTATCCTAGTTGGAATATGTGATAGACATTCTCAACATACCAAGAAGTCACTACATGTTTCATGAGCATTTATCAAGTACGTGGCTAGACAGATTTTACATATCCAGAAACCACAGACAATCGGTTCGTAGTTATGATGTCATTCCCACTGCCTTTACCGACACTGTGCACTATCGACTCTCCTCATTGGCGGCTACAGACGCGACTTATGGGATAAGACGAAGTGGACNGACGCGACTTATGGGATAAGACGAAGTGGACTCTGACTTCAGACAGCGCTGGCTGTGTTGGGTTCGACAGAAACCGCGCCATGCTAATGCGGCCGATTGTTGGAAACGCTGCATCAAGTCGGGCGTCTTGCGGCTGTTTCAGTTTCATGGAGCACGTTGCCAGCCCCAGCAAGCTTCAGTGTTATTCTTCTACGAGCGGGCGTTGAACGACCTTGACACCATGGCGTCGACAGGGATAAATGTGAGGGACACAGTGCATCGACTGAAAGAAAAACTTTTAAGAATACATCACATTAATATGGAACAACGCATGTCATTGTTTCATACTAACACTACCCCACAGCAAGAGCGGCTAAGCATTGAGGCCCTTGCGAGTGAACAGAAAATGCGTGCCAAAAGACATGTTGAGCTGTAGTTGGAGCAACTTTATGTGACCCAGTGACAATCGCGGCTGCCTCCCATGACCACTACTCACGTCTCTACTCAGAACAATCGATACGGACGCCGGAACTCCCTTTGTGTGCAGCATTACAAACCGTCTCAGTGAAGATCCGAGTGAACTACTCCCGCGCGAATTAACGAACGAGGAGTTACAGTAATCGTACAACACACGTATAAAAATAAATCGCCTGGACTTGATGGCATTCCGTACGAATTTTATCGCCATTATTGGTCTGTCATCCAGACGGAATTTTGCAACATGTTGCGAACTGTCATCAACAGAACGATACTTTGTCGATTTCAAACTGAAGGTATTTTGGTACTGATCCCCTAAGAAAAATAACCCGCTCAACATAGCTGATTACAGGTCTATAACTCTGCTCTGCATGGACTATAAGATTTTTGCACGCCTCTTCGCAAATCATCTGAAGCACGTCATATCTGATATTATAGGACCTGACCAATGTTGTGTAGTGCCAAACACCTCTCTCATTCAAGGTGTCGCAGTATTGCGAGATGTTAAGAAAATAGCCAAATTAACACCGGGACCAGTGTCTTTATTGAATATTGACCTTGACAAAGCCTTCGATTGAGTGAACTGGAATCTCACTGACAGAATTATGCTACATGTAGTCTTCCCACAACCAACTATCACCATTTGACAAACTCTGAGAAGAGGTTAAAAAACACATATATCACTTAATGGGAGGTTGGGAGAAAGTTTTACCATTCAATCTTCCATACGCCAAGAATTTCCCTTATCCATGTCCCAATTCGCACTGTACATTGAACCCCTCCTAAGAACACTCAACTCGAAACTCAACGGTATCAGCGTAGGGACACGAAAACTAACACCCACGTTGGGTACGCGGTACGTGCATAGTGCGTAGTGAAGAAGTAGCTCGTTTAATGACACACTATCCAACTTCACCCACGTGGCAACTACCCGAGTTAACCCTGTAAAGACAACATCACTCGACCTGAAGCCTGATCCACTTAAACTGCGACAGGTATCACCATATGTCAAGACTAATACACTTCGTATGTTGGGAATAGAATTTATGCAACATTCCGAGCAAATTATTAAATGCAACTGGGACTCAATGGTGCATAAAGTACGCAGCAGCCTTCTAACCACTCGTCATCGTAACGCCAATATTATGCAAATAGCATATATTGTAAATATGTACCTATTGTCACAACTATGACATACAGCGCACCTGTTCTCCATGCCAAAAGCAACCGAGGCACACATATGGCAGTACGCAGGGTGGTTCATTTGGCATTGGTATCTACTCCGGGCGAAGAGGGAGCAATTACTTCTCCCAGCAGACAGAGTAGGCTTGGGCCTTGTAGATCTGTAACTGAAATCTGGGGATTTGTTTGAGAAAACTTTATAACAACAATTAATTTCTGAAAACCGCTACGTCACAGCGCTTCATCACACAGTATGGGCAAACGATCATATTCTCCCACGACATTACCTACAGGCACTTCAAGGCGTGAAACAAAATCTCAGTGAATTACCGGATGGTAAAGCGACACTACGAGTGTATTATACAAAAATCATCGAAGAACGGCGAATGTAGTTCCGAGGGTGCAACTCAAATGGGCCAGTTTGCACTGACAAACAATATGGAAAAATATAGCAGATGTATAACTTTCAACGGCCCTCCGAGCGTCTACATATTCCTCTATCGAAGACTTAACATCCACTAAGTTTCGACGTAAATGTATTTTCCTAGACGCTGATGACCGATGTGTCATATGTGACCAGCGTGGCACAGTACTTCATCGGGTTACAATTTGTATCTATTCTCATCCCTTATGGAACTGGTGTCTACGTCACATTGCACAAAGACTTGACGTGGCGGCGTGAGGAGACACTCTGCTTCCTTGAGTTGACAGCGTTCTCTGCCATCAAACGGAGAGCAGTGGTCTAGCTACTCATGAACTTGAATGACTTTACTATTAATGCGCAAACCCCTTCCCTTTACGTGAATTTGTTGACAGACTGCGTGGGGCGAAGTGGCTGATGGTGAAAGATAAAACACCAAACAAAAAATATAGGCATTATTTGTTTTTCTTTAAAGTTTATCCCTGAGTGCATGTATGTCGTAACTAATTCATTTTTAACAAGTGTATAACCAGAGTAAGGGCATGCGTACTTGAGCCTCTGTCCACTATTGTACTTCCTGTATGGTAAGGTAATGGTATAGAAGTGAATTGGAAATTGTATGCGAGTTCAATTCCGGCCACCCGCGGGAAATTCTTTACTTTTTAAAATTAAGGTAAATTGCGTAACATAAATAGTAAACGATCTTAAACATGTTTATTTTTCGTTATTATTTGGCTAAATTCAATAAAAACAATATTTAATTAGCCGCTGCGGTTGACCATCGCTTATTCAACCAGTGGAATTGTGTCACTTAATTCAATCAGTGAAATTTGTCATTGAAACAATCAGTGGTTTTCCACAGATTATAAGTGGAGCCATTTTCACTGATTCAAGTAGTTGAATTTCACTGCGAATCTGTGGTTTTCCACTGATTCGAATTTAGAATGTACAACATAACTTTAAGTAGAACTTCACTATCACTTACAATAAATTAATTTAAATTATTTTTCACACTTTGACCATACTAAGAAATCTTAAGCTTGATCATCGAAATTAGTTAATTTATTTCTATAAAACAGGGATAGTAAAAAGTGGAGACTTACAATGTGTTGGAACGAGAATGTTCCAAGGAAATAAAATAGATTTGTTTTTCTAGCGTAAATTCATGCTGGCGATGTTGTGGCACAGTTTTGTCAGAAAGAACTGGAGCAAGGAGAGCACCTTCACAGCAATCGTGTGAGGAAATTTGAAGATAATGCATCATGACGAAATAAGCACTTCTCTATGTCTGGTGTTAAACCTGACTCATTGTAATAACATAATGAAAACCTCATAATGATACAAAAAATAGCAATAGATGACTGGTCTATATCAACTATCAACTTAAAAAACAGCGATCGCACCTGAAGGAAATGAATTTTAGAGGAGCAACCGTGGAACCACAAATTAGTGTTGAGAAGAATCCAATTAATTGATCTTATTTTTGTCCAATTTCGATGTACACTTTCTCTGCTGCAAGCGGTACAGAGTTTGGAAAACAGAGCTAAAATCTCTGTTACAAAATTGTGCTCAGAAAGGCTGAGGTACGGAAAATCCCAATTGCCTCAACTCCAAATCTCTGGTATTAAATCTAATTTCTCATAAATTATGATTCATGCAGTGGGATTATGTAGGATTCTTAGCAGTTCAATCTCCTCGCTACATTACGTCTTAAGATATTTACACGGTAGAAAACTTTAGCATTTGACTTTACATTTACTTTCTTTTGATGAAACCACCAATACAAAATACAATCGTAAGGTCAAAGTTCAGACAATTAAAAATCTGTATGGCGAACTTAGTAAAAATGTGTATCTTGTTATGTCGTTCATTATAATATTATCGAGAAATATATTTTTGTACATTTATATAAAATGAGGCTTCAAATGTATATTAAAAGTTCATTTCAAAACAAAAAAAGTCACTTTTTTGCCTTATTCTAAAATACCAATTCATAAATTTCCTCTTCACATTATATTCGTTTGTTATTTTATTTTATTTTGACGAGCTTGGTTTAAAATGCAGAGATTAAAATCGTCCTACAGTAAAATAACACCCATTCCACATAACTTCTGTTAGATTCTCGGCAAAATGACTGCTCGAAATCGTAGAAGTGAAGAGTGCTTGACTTTACATTTGACAGTTCCATTGCGCCAAGCTCCGTAAGAAACAACATGCAGGAAAGCAAACGTAAAGCCAAATGTTAAAGTTTTGAAACCGTGCAAAGGCCCATAGTTATGAAGGCGACCGAGGAGATTGGCGGGATACTGCGTAACGCCACTAGGAGTGAGAGAGTGTTGACTCACGGTTCTCCGTGACTATGACGTCGGTGTGGCCACTGCCGTAGGTATGGATGTGCGTGATGGCCTCCGTCAGCCCGGCCACCGACTCCACTGTGCACTCTAGGCTGCTGTACTCCATCTTCAGCAGCTTGGCAGGTGGCGGCCCGAAGGTCAGCTGCTTGGACAGGTTGGGACCTGCGTAGATCGTCACCTGAGGGACGACTACTCGCTCATTTATGTCCTCAGAATGCTACAGTTACAAGTGCAATCTGGTTACCACTCAGTCTAATTTATGATGGGGCATCTTTGTTAAGGGATGGTACATGTCCTCCACGGTTGAGGTAACCACAAAGTTACTACGTAAGAAATGTCTGTTCTTAACGCTCACGCCTACCTGGAGGTTTTTTTCCCGCGTTTGAGGCCGAGAAGCGCGGGACGACAAGGGTGACACTGCCATGCACATCAAGTGCACTATCGCCGCTAAGTGCAAGGCTCTGAACTGGCGTGTTGTAGTGTTTTCGTCGCATTGCGTGTACCTACGGGACTTTCAGCGGAGAAACTGTTATTTTATTGGTGGAAAGTATGAAGGAAGGTTCAGTGCAGGCCCCTTGAATAGTTTTGTATGTATCTGATCTGTATATTTTGAGATACACCACTTGAGAAAGCTGTTTTTATTAGACATTTTGGAGTACTCTGAAGTGGTTTTTCTAACGCGCGTGACATTTTAAAAGTATCTTATCTAATTTGAAGTCTGTGTTCCTTTCGTAAATCAGCATATTGGACGCAGTTTTAAAAGTTTCGTGAGAAAACGTGCGTATTTTAAACACTCTGCAACCCAGTTGAAGCGCCAGGTAGGCGGGAGCCTTAAGAAATTAAGTATATTTGTCAAAGATGCAACATATCTCTTGGGCAACAGTGAATAATAATCGATACAGGGTAACCTTTAGAAAAGCTATGTTATCGACTATGGTTTCGCGTGAGCACACATATTTATGGTTTATGAACAGATGGTTGTAGGTAACGGTTGGAAAACTATGCGAGTGCACATATTTCACATTGCCAGAGGCATCGCTGCCCCTCGAGGGAGCAGAGGAAATCATGACTGACACTCGGTGTACTATAGCAGATGTTCCTCACCCCTTCCTTCTTGAGCATGTTGCAGACTTCCTCGAAGAAGGAGCCAGAGCCCTTGACCAGGTCCTCGTGGATCAGCAGCGTCTCCATGGCGTTGCACGCCGCAGGATAGTCGCACTTGGAGTCCCTCACTGCATTCATATTCGCTAATATCACTACAAAACTTTGCATATTACACATACTCTAAATATCATAATTCAAAGTGTCCAGCTACTGACGTTAATAATAATCAGAACATTGTCCTTCAGTGTCAGCACGACTGTAATTTTTTTTTTAGTGAAAAATTTGCTGTTCTCTTATTAAAATTCTGTGACAGATCATTCGTGTAAACACTGTCTGCTTTGGAAGTATTGGTCTCATTTGTTTGGAACAAAGTAAGAGATTTACTTTTTCTATCCAAATAGTTGGGTCATTCAACGAGTTTCCTAGGAAATACTACAAAGCGACTTACCGTGGAGGTTACCCAAGTGGGTCGCTACTCGTAGTGTCATTACTTTCTATCATGGAACGGCGGAGGCAGAACGTCTCGTAATCGTCCCCAATGGTGCGAAAAGAGGTTGCTATGAGCCTTAACAAGGTGAAGTGCACACTGATGAACCAGTCGGCTAATTCGATAGGAGAACCAGGAGAATACGTGATGGATTTCCCCAAATGCAAAAATATCTGGTTTTGTATCCGCCTGGGATCGAATCCGAAGCACAATGGAGGGAAATGAATGCGCTGGACACACGACTAACGAGACGTATTTTTCTTTAATTTATAGTAACCTGAAGCAAAAATTTCCTAAATAACTTAGAAAAAAGATGGTGCTGTACAACATAATACAGCTGAAGTCAGCGCACGTAATATTTTATGATGACATCCACTGCAATTTGGCTTAGTGTCTAAAAATTTGCGTTACTTTCGCTGCAAGTAAATATTTGTAAAAAAAAAAATAACATCAAGCATACTGCAACAAAATCTTAATAACGGGATTATTCATTCAACTTAAAATATAATGCTTCTTAATATTTCATAATAAAATTTTTAAACTAAAGATTACTACTATTTTAGTTATCTTTAAGAAAAATACGTTTGCGCAACTCGTTATGCTATACGATTAAACCTTTAGTTTAATGCTCATCGATTTAATTAGTTAAAATAATAAATGTTTTGTAGCATTACATATAAGTAAGAATTGCTTTTCCACGTGTGTGGTTTGCAGAGAAGTTAAGTTTAAGTTAGATAAAGTAGCACGAGCAGTCGCAGGTGAGATGCTCTGAGGACGGAACGTTACGCACCGATCTTGAGCGCCTTGCTGACGTCAGCGTCGCTGTCGACGTACACGTGGCAGATCCCCTCGGAGTGGCCCAGCACGGGGATGTGCTGGCTCTGCTCCTGGATGCTGCGCACCAGCTCGCTGGAGCCGCGCGGGATGATGAGGTCTATGTGGTGCTCCATGGACAGCAGGTCGCTGATCTCCTCCCTCGTCGACACCTGGCAACACAGCGCGCGAGATGCTGCACCGAGCCCGACACGCTCACTCCTGTACCACCTNCACGTGGCAGATCCCCTCGGAGTGGCCCAGCACGGGGATGTGCTGGCTCTGCTCCTGGATGCTGCGCACCAGCTCGCTGGAGCCGCGCGGGATGATGAGGTCTATGTGGTGCTCCATGGACAGCAGGTCGCTGATCTCCTCCCTCGTCGACACCTGCCAACACAGCGCGCGAGATGCTGCACCGAGCCCGACACGCTCACTCCTGTACCACTACGAGCGCGCTACACACATACCGACAAGTAAGACACTCTTGAAGTAAGTGACGTATATGCACGACTGCCAGTCGTGTTGGTCTCTCCGTTCCCGTTTACAACCGTCCTATTGGCTCAGACAACACCGGTCACGCTTACTTCACTGTGCATCGTTCATTACTGGCCGGCTCTCGACCAGTATAATACCGAGATGAAAGCTTCTTTCCTACGTACAATCCATCCTGTTTATTTAAGTAAGGTGCACGATGAATCTTAATGGCGTGATATTACGTTGCAGAGAACCTTAAGAACACTGCTACCAAAGTAATATTTCATGTCCAGTGTCTGCAAACAGTGGAGATGTCGTAATGTTATAGCAAACTCCATACAGCGCAGTTAAGTCCAGGTGGCGTAATATTACGTCGGCAGCACCAAGAGTAACGCCACTGCTATTGCTATTGTTAGAGACCTGGAAACTCCCCTGGTTTATCTGACAACAAGCTCGACTCCACAGTTCCTCGTGTACTCAAGCCTGAGTTACACTGTGACAAAGGTCAACATGATATTTGTTTTTATTGAGCTAAGAATTATTTGGCCCAACCAAATATTTTGTTGGCTAAACAAAACTTGAAAAGCAACAAAATTAATTTCGTTCGTGTAGCAAAATACATGTTTTAAGTTAAAAAAATCTCTCTGTGTGTGTCCCAAAAGAAATTAGATTCTCAACAAAATATTTTGGTCAATAAACTATATATATTGGCTTGGCCACACATTTGATTGCATTTTTTTCGAAAATACGAGCTCGAATGTTTGTTTGCATTTTTGTGACAATTAGGATAGGAACAGTGTTTGTTACTGTATTTATTGATGCTTAATAATGGTATCAACATCGTAATAAAACAAATTCAACAGGTTACTAAAAAGCAAAGCTGTAAAACTAGAAATATTTATTTGCGCAGTTTGTTCAGTATTTGAAATGTATGTATTTAAAAACATTCGGTATTTTCCTTTAGTCACTTCAGCTAAGGTTGCTAGGGCGTAGTGATCAATCGTAGATAATCTGGGTTCGAATCTCGGTTAAGCTTCCTATTATTTTTATATTAATGGAAACGGTTTAATGCACGAAGAACCAAATAAATCTTTCGTTGTCCCAACCAAATATTTGATAGGGGCAACCAAATATGATCAATAAAAGAGTTTGGTTATATCAAAAAAATGTTACATTGCCTATATACAAATAAATAATACGTTTACGCCAAAGAAACGTTTTTTGATTAAACAAAACCTTTTTCTCAGTGTAGGATTTCATTGGCTGATGCTTCAGTTTTACCCCAGAGTAGGTAGCCAGGGGATTCGGCCCCCTCTTTTTCTCGCAGATCATTTATGGCGTCAATTTCGTACAGGGCGTGGCGTACAAACTCCCATCCAATAGAATAAGAAAGTCAGTTGTACACGTGTTTGAAGTTCAGCCGCGAAAACGAAGAATTTCTGCAAAGTGGGTGACGCCGAGCGTTTATTGGCAGTTTCACCTCTTTGTTCTGAAGTACTCTGTGGTTGTCAATAGTCTCTCTCCTTTTTTTATATAGTTTAGTTCAAAATAACTTAGTTAAAGATGAGCATATAGCTAGGGTGGCATTGCGACATGACTTATTGTCTATAGTATTCTCAGTGAGAGAAGCGTGCATTAACTACAGTGGTGGGCCATCTAATGATACGAGAAAGAAAAACAATACTGACTGGAATGAGCGAAGTGATTTGGGCGGCTTAATCAAGCTTTACACACAGTGGACGCTTCCTTATATCGGACATCT
>NQII01013963.1:0-18441 GCA_002778355.1 Clitarchus hookeri | reverse complement strand
TTAATTTACCCGCATCCATCGATCAGATATTCTGTCCGAAAACCAAAATATATTCAGAACTATTGTTTATCTGTGGAAAAACTATCTTAAAACCCGTAATACCAAAATTTAGTAGCGCCAAGAGCAGGTAAACAGACACTCCCTAACCTCAAAAGCTAGTATACACAACGTGTCGTGAAACACTGCAATTGTTAACCACCACCTAATTTATTTTTGATAATTCAATCACTATTTGTTTTTAAATTACTCACAGCGAAANGTAAACAGACACTCCCTAACCTCAAAAGCTAGTATACACAACGTGTCGTGAAACACTGCAATTGTTAACCACCACCACCACCTAATTTATTTTTGATAATTCAATCACTATTTGTTTTTAAATTACTCACAGCGAAAACAGGTAAAACATAATAATTGCAGGCATTTCTTTGTTTCAAGTCAGCAAACGAATATTCGCGCAAATAAAACACGTACGTATAATGGTTGTAGTACGGACCAGAACCAGACAATAATAATGGACGGAACGGATTTGAACTTTACTGAGCAAGGTGTTACCTTTGCATTATTATAAATCTAGTCATGCCATAATAACCATGTAAATTACCAGCATTAAAGGTAGAGGTGAGCCGATATGGTTTTTGAGCCTTTTCCGATATTGCCGATACAAACTTACCGATATTGCCAATACCAATACCGATACTGCCTTGAAAAGGAAAAATAACATTATTGCAAGTTTCAAAAAATAAAAACAGAATTTTTAAAAATTTACTTAAATAAAATTTTAATTGTCTTCGTTTTTATTGTTTTAGTGATAGGCCTAACTATTACGATAAATCTAGGAACCACACATTAAGCTTAAGCATATTTATAAGACAAAAATAATCTCCAAAAGCATGTCATTAAGGAATGAAACTCTTAAAAAAAACATAACACTTCAAATGGTGCGTACATTCAATGTGCTATTTTAAGTTTGTGGTACTATAGGACCTTGATGATGTACCGCCTCTCGAAACAAACATTTGCAAATATTGTAAACAGTAAACTTCTTTGCATTCTTGTGTGTTGCTTACGGTACAAAGAAATTCCACAAATCACTTTTTCTTCCAGCCATATCAGTAATTTAAAAATAGTGATTATTTTAATATAACCAAATAGTGAAACCTTTATTATTCGTTTTTCATAGGACCTACTGAAAAAAAACTCAGCATGCGGGAAAACTCANGATACTGCCTTGAAAAGGAAAAATAACATTATTGCAAGTTTCAAAAAATAAAAACAGAATTTTTAAAAATTTACTTAAATAAAATTTTAATTGTCTTCGTTTTTATTGTTTTAGTGATAGGCCTAACTATTACGATAAATCTAGGAACCACACATTAAGCTTAAGCATATTTATAAGACAAAAATAATCTCCAAAAGCATGTCATTAAGGAATGAAACTCTTAAAAAAAACATAACACTTCAAATGGTGCGTACATTCAATGTGCTATTTTAAGTTTGTGGTACTATAGGACCTTGATGATGTACCGCCTCTCGAAACAAACATTTGCAAATATTGTAAACAGTAAACTTCTTTGCATTCTTGTGT
This sequence comes from Clitarchus hookeri, assembly GCA_002778355.1. Classification (NCBI taxonomy): domain Eukaryota; kingdom Metazoa; phylum Arthropoda; class Insecta; order Phasmatodea; family Phasmatidae; genus Clitarchus; species Clitarchus hookeri. The sequence goes on along the minus strand of NQII01013963.1, from coordinate 16,853 downwards.
GTTGCTTACGGTACAAAGAAATTCAACAAATCACTTTTTCTTCCAGCCATATCAGTAATTTAAAAATAGTGATTATTTTAATAAAACCAAATAGTGAAACNTGAAAAAAAACTCAGCATGCGGGAAAACTCAAAATGTGGACCTCTCTCCTCAAAAAGTAAAACCTAACCTCAAAGAAAAAATTATTTTCATCCTTGGGTATACTGAGTAGATTGCCTGTAATGAACAGTGGGCATATCTCAATCATTCAATATAAGTATTGTATTATGAAATATTTAAATGCACTTAATTTCGAAAATCCGCCGAATGTTTACATAAAATTCAATACATTTCTACCAAATGTAAAAAAAAGTGGCAAAAATCAAACAATCTTTATTAAAAACCATGATTTAAAACAGAAACGTGCTAAAAATTATTGAGTTTGACATGTAAAAATCCGATTTTTTTAAAAAATATTTTTCTTCGTTAAAAATTTTGTTGCCTGCAAAATGTTTTTAAATTTCGCCAAATTAAACAACATTCGCCATCTTGTGCGACAGTTGATATCACTGCATTACTGTTAAATAAGGTTACTAGCGTAATTTTATCTTGAAAACATACTGTTCCAAGGACAAAAAATATTTTCATATTAAAAAGAATTATTTACTTGCAGGGCAGAGATGAGAAGTTAGCGGCTAGCGAGTTGGTCACAAGTTTTTTCAATTAGTCTGAAAGGGTCCTTCCCGAGCTAATCATATTGTACCTTGTTTACGAATTAAAGCTAAATTTTTTTCTGTGGCAGCTTGCGTGTGAGGTTTCATTTTTACAGTAGATTGTTACAAAATCGACTTTGGTGTGAGGGGGTTAAACATGACAAAATGAATTTTTACTGTATGATGTAATTTTCAAACTGTGGCTATAGTCGGTTCACGACTGGTAGAAACTTTTGAAAATCAACCTTTGAAAAAACACCCTAGCCGTTAGCGACATGCATATAACATTACAAACAGCGGCGAGCGCGGATACAGTTATGCCGTTAGGTTGCTAGCACAAAGAGAGGAAATAGTTCCAAAGTTTTAACGTAATTGTTAATTTATCTCTTACAAATGGGCGTCGAAAAGAATTATATCTTATTATGCCAATTATTAATGACGTGATGCTAACATATTTAGATTTCATAGTTTCTTGCATAGTCACAAGATTACGCTCAAGGTGAAAGTAACACGGCCATTTGTTTACTAACCTTCGTAGTCATTGTGTTGTTGACACACGTGCCAGAGAATTTGTGCGATTATCTCGTTTAACCTATAATAATTCATTTATTTGTCTTGTTTTACTAATATCCGCTCTTTATTATTTGGTTTTTAATAACGTATGATTTTAATTTGTGCTCACTTTCAGTTCTAATTTCTTTTGTTTTTGTGTGTTTCGTGCACGTGTCTTTCCTTTGGCACTCTATTCTAACGTTTCAGTATTTGCACATAAGAATTGTTTTCACATTGTCGAAGACTAGAATCCTTCACTCGCAAACTCTGCCGTCCTGTCGAAAACCGCCACAACAATTTTTAAATAACATTTTACAATTGCGCAAAACATCCGACTCAACCACCACGCCATTTTAACGTCTGTGGCAATTTCGATCAATACTGATGATCTTGCCTTCGATGTACGGGAATTTATCGAAAGTCACTAACAATCAATTGTAAATAGGCAACAACTATCGGTTCATCAAAATACTCACATTTTGGGTTTATAAAATGAAATGTTTTTTCGCTGGCATCGCATATTCTTTTGTGTGAAATTCTTAAGATTAAAAACTTTACGCTTGTGGAATATCCATTAATAATATATACATTACATGACTTTTGTAATGGGTACGTGCTTGTACGAACACATCACACACATTGGAATGTAAACATTGCATGTAAACATTGTCATGTAACTGTCATATGGCAATGTTTGTTTACCTTTGGCGGAAGGATACGAAATGGGCTTGAAAGTAAATCTTTAGCAGGGCTTCAAGAAAGTCTCTCCCAGTCGTGAACCGATTATAGCTAGCATGAAGCCTGCTGGACCGACAGCGCATTGCAGATAGCTACGAGCTGGCCGCGGTCGTCTGCTTGTGTTGTAGGAAAGCAAAGCCCAACTTACGCTCTGCTGCCAACTTGTGAATTGTGTGTGTTGTACCAACCCATACCTGCCTTCACCGCTGCTGCCGGTAAAACGAGGCATCTTACATATTCTGAAAGTGTTCAAGTCAAACCATGAGAATATAGATTACATATTTGCAACTGATGGCACAGGAAGAGACCTCTTCAGATGCGTGATGCTAAAGAAAAAATTTCTGAATATACTATTGTGTTCACGCTGTGACAATGCGCTTGACAGGCAGGAAAGAAGAGAAAACGATAAACTGGCTGCGATGTCAAACATATTCGGAAGATTTGTGAACAATTGCCAGAATCTATACAACGTTGGCGATTGTGCTACGATTGATGAAATGCTGGTTGCTTTTAGAGGTCGATCGTACTTGGTTATATACACAGAGGTGACAAAAGTCATGGGATAGCAATAAGAAAATATACAGATGGCAGTAGTATGGCGTACAAAATATATAAATTTGCAGTGCATCGGTTGGGCTTACATTTGTAGTCAAGTGATTCATGTGAAAAGGTTTCTGATGTGATTATAGCCTCACGACGGGAATTAACAGACTTTGAACGCGGAATGGTAGTTGGAGCTAGACGCATGGGACATTCCATTTTGGAAACGGTTAGGGAATTCAACATTCCGAGATCCACAGTGTCAAGAGTGTGCAGAGAATTCCTAATTTTAGGCATAACCTCCCACCGTGGTCAACGCAGTGGTCGACCGCCTGCACTTAATGACCGAGACAAACGACGTGTGCGCAGAATGGTCAGTGTTAACAGACAAGGAACACTGCGTGAAATAACCGCAGGAATCAATGTGGGACGTATGATGGATGTGTCCGTTAGGACAGTGCGGCGAATTTTGGCTGTACTGGGCTATGCCAGCAGAAGACCGACTCGAGTGCCTTTACTAACAGCACGATATCGCCTGCAGCGCCTCTCCTGGGCTCCTGACCAAATCGGTTGGACACTAGACGACTGAAAAACCCTGGCTTGGTCAGATGAGTCCCGATTTAAGTTGGTAAGAGCTGATGGTAGGGTTCGAGTGTGGCGGAGACCCCACGAATCCATGGACCCAAGTTGTCAACAAGGAACTGTGCAAGCTGGTGGTGGCTCCATAATAGTGTGGGCTGCTTTTACAAATGAATGGACTGGGTCCTCTGGTCCAACTGAACTGATCATTGACTGGAAAGGGTTATGTTCAGCTACTTGGAGACCACTTGCAGCCATTCATGGACTTCACGTACCCAAACAACGATGGAATTTTTATGGATGACAATCCGCCATGTCACCGGGACACAACTGTTCGCGATTGGTTTGAAGAACATTCTGGACAATTCCAGTGAATGATTTGGCCACCAAGATCACCCGACATGAATCCCATCGAACATTTATTGGACATAATAGAGAAGTCAGTTCGTGCACAAACTCCTGGGCTGGCAGCCACTTTCGCAATTATGGATGTCTATAGATGCAGTATGGCTCAATATTTCTGCCGGGGACTTCCAGTGACTTGTTGAGTCCATGCCACGTCGAGTTGCTGCACTTCGCTGGGCAAAAGGAGGTCCGACACAGTATTAGGAGGTATCCCATGACTTTTGTCGCCTCAGTGTATATGCCGAGCAAACCATCAAAGTATGTTTTGAAACTGATGTGTTTGTGCGATGCGAAGACTAATTACTTCTACAATAGCTATATTTATTGTCGCAGAGGATCTGATGGTGATACTTTGACAAAGGAATAAAAGAAATTACTGGTCCCATCTCAATCAGTCATACATCTGACGATGCCCTTGCACGCAGTAACCGCAATGTTACTTGTGACAATTGGTTTACATCAATAGAATTGATCGATGCTCTAAACAAACAAGGCCTCACTTGTGTGGGCACTCTGAGAAAAAACAAAAGAGAATTACCTAAAGAGTTCCTGCTGTCGAAAACAAGGGTTGTTGGATCTACACTCTATGGATTAACCAATCAAACTACTTTGATGTCTCATGTCCCGAAGAAAGGTAAAGCTGTGCTTTTAGCTTCTTCGATGCATCACTGTGAAGCAATTGACGACAGAACAGGGAAACCGGAAATTATAGCCTATTACAATTCCATAAAAGGAGGAGTAGACAAAATTGATAAAAAATGCTCCATCTATACCTGCAGTCGCCGGACACGAAGATGGCCCCTATAATAATCTTTTATCGATTGCTGGACATTAGTTCTGTAAATGCGCATTTCCTGTATTAAGCTGATGGTGGCAGAACTATTGAGCGAGGAATTTTCATCAATGCATTGGCTAGGAACCTTGTTTTACAGCACATGAAGCGCAGGGCTTATAACTCGCGAATCACACTCAAAATAAGGTCGACCATCAGACGAATTTTGGGCTCTGATATGCCACCTGAACCTAAAGGTTTTTTGTGATGACATATGTCATCTCATATTTATGGTACTTTTTATGTTGATTGGAGTCTAAACATAGATAAAAACTTGTTATAATGGTAATAAATGAATTTTTTTGTTGTTTTATGATTAAATGTTGATCTCATGCCAATTTTACCAAATATAAGGAGTACAAATTTTTTAATTAGTTGTTTCTGAATTAAACATACAATAAGATTACTGGAAATTGTTATTACATATCCCTAAACCCGCATTCTAACAGAAAATAAATACTTAGGTACACTACAGTTCTCCATTTTTATAAAATCACCCAAATAGAATACAGGCTTGTCAGGCCTCATGTCACCAGTTACGTTACACAAATGCTACGTCACCAGTTAAAGGTTAAAGGGGATATTACAGATTTTCTTTCATGCCGAAAGGTTGGAGTCATCGATCCGTTTCCAACGTAGTGCCGGCATCAAAATTTTCAACATACAATAAATACTTCTGTGGTAATAATTTGAACTACAGTCTAGATTCCTACCTAATTTGAGCCATTGGTAGGAACATAAAGAAAAAGTACTTTGGGGTGAGTCGAAAATGTCAATTCATTACACGAAAATTACAATTCATCAAATCAAACAAAAATGGACAAGATTTGTTTTTTTGTGTTCTGCAATATTGCAAATCATAACATAATCAGCAATGTTTTCTTTTATACTTGTAAACAGAAGTAAAAAATCTGCAACCATGTAGCGAAAAAAAGTAATTAAGAAACTGTTAAGTATGGAATGTATCTCCGCCCTTGCGGCATTGCGCATGTCAAGTATAAATTGACTAAAAGAGTTTCTATATACATAGTATATAACCTAAAAAAAAAAAGCTTGATGCAGTATGTCCGGGTTCTTGGCACGTCACCTAGTCTACGAGGGCTTTTAAACGGATTCGGGCAGAGAACCCTGATAGGCCTTAACTGTCTAGTTTCATGCAGGTTCACCCCTATCTTTAATTCAGTATACAGGGTCAGTCTGGCCAGGTAGCAGCAAGCTATGAAAGCATCGGAGGCAGTTAGTAATGCGGTTGATTCTGGCTTACCACCTGCAGGCCGGCACTGGGCACCTTATCGACCTCCCATGTCAGCGGAGAAATAAAAGAGCAAGTTCAAGTTTGCCGGTGTGGGGGTTATATGCCATGCCCGTCGCGGCCTCGGCGAGTCCTGGTTATCGGCTATTCGCCGGTTGTCTACTACTCGAGCACTGAGAGTTTACTGTTGGAGCACTGAGAGTCTATTGCTGGAGCACTGAGTGTCGATTGATGGCCGGCAATATGCACACGGGGTATTAGTCGCTGCATTCGTATCCGAACCTCTCCCCACAGAGTATTAAATGTAAACAAATATGGGCATAGCGTGTGTCAAGCACGCTCTTCCCACGCTATCCGAACTGCGTCGTAGGTAAAAGATAATCCAAACCTCCTAGAACACAAACTGTTGATGCAGTTCAGAGAGCTTCTATGACTAATGCAGATGTGTAACAAAAACTAAGATTTTGTGAAACAGCTACCGGATGCCTGATAAGCATTAAACCATGATAAACGAATCCCCACTGCGTTTATTTCAAATACCGATAAAATATTACGAAGCACCGTTAAACAATAAAAAATTAACCACGTATTCCAATAATTAATATATTGCGTCATTACAATGTAACGAACCTTGCTAAAAACAAAACTACTAAATTGCGACTTAACTGAAACTACTAAATACTAATATACAAAATGGCAAATTGGAATACTGCCAGTACAGATTTATTTTCAGAATAATTCCGCATCTCACATTTTCACGCACAACTAATTTTCCAAAAAGTGATTCAATTACTGCCATAAATCAAGTAATTTTAAACTGTTTTTGCTAGGTGTTATGTTATGTATTTGCAGTAATTGGTATTTATTGATTTGATTCTTGGACTTCCGATTCTCGATTATGCGATTCTTCAAGAATCAAGGGTATCGAGGTATCGTGGAATCGAGTGTGACATCAGTACCTGAAACTATTTGTAACACCAGAAAAATTTCATTATTTATTGTTTGTAATGTGTATGAATTCATTCTCTCGAATTGTGTTATGTTTTTTTCACATTTTACAGTTTCGAAAGTTGAGGAAAGTTTACGGGAAAGAAAAATTGATACGCTTTGCTACATTTTGATGCGTAAAATATCAATAAATATGCTTAATAAGTAGAAAATTTCCATGTTATTTTCATTACCTTCCCATGTGAAATGCTTATGATTGCATCACATAGTTTTGAAGCCAACATGTTTACAATTCATGGAAAGTAGATGCTAATAATTCCACGGAATTTGACGTGATGAACCAAAAAATTTACTGCTAAAAAAAAATGTAAGTATTATGTGACTGTAAATAAAACAGTAGTGAAGTGCAAACATTAAAAACTTTAATGACTTCAGAAGCAGTTATATAATGACTTGTATTTTAACATCCCAATTTTGTGTGGTTTTAAAAACAGATTTTGTAAATTGAATAATGGATTGATTTGGAGTTCTTATATCAAATGGGCAATATTAGTCTTAAAAAAAGCATAGGCCTATTCTAAAAAATAATTTGTAACAAATGTGTAATTTACCAGTATTTTGTCTCGAAAAACTAAGATGTGACCACTGTATGATAGCTGGTTGTTAACACCCCCACCATTCATATTAAAAAAAAAAGGCAATCAACTTACAAGTTATTGCCAGATAAAATCTTGCAAATATAATGTACTCTTCTTGCCTAATTTGTGAATCATAGTAAATTCGCCAACCTCAAAACTTGGAAACTTTGAACTCTGCGTAAGGTCAAAAATTAAATTATCATATCCCACCACAATGCCTGAGATCCTAGCACTCAGTTTACCAAGCGTGTGGTCTAGTCGGAGCACTACCCACACCCCTGATGTCATCTTGGGGACGCCCCCGGAGCAGTGCCCTGCTCACCGCCCGGCTCCTCAGAAAGAGGGGGAATCTCTCCGAACCTCCTCCAGCACGCGGAGTCAACCACTGCCAGCACGAGTCCAAACTCACCTGATCCATACAGCAAAGAGAAATTCCGGATGGGCCAAACAGATCATCCCGTGCTACCTCTTATTTTCCATGGCACGTATGGGTTTTCCAATGCCTGACCGCCAGGGCCACACCCACGGGCAGGGAGACGCGGGGTCCCTCCGAAATTGGTGGGTACCGTCATCATAGTCCCCTTTTATACCCTAGTTTTTCTTCAACGAGCGCCGTGATCGCCATGCCACCCATAAGGCTGGTCCCCGCTGACGCCAGACACGCGTCCTTTTCCATACAAAGAATTTCTTAACAGGGAAATTCCTGTTTTGGGCCCCAGTGGCCTGAATGCCAAGAGGCCCAACACCCTGCCAAGTGGTCGGGCCTAGGTACTAACTATCGGGCCAAGCCATCACGGCAAATACCCGTATACAACCGCTAGGAAGCTGTTTCCCATAGGGAACGGGCGGCAGAGCCCAATTCATTTAAACGGGGGTGGCACGAGAAGCCTTGGGTTGCCATGGATGTTGAGAGGCTATAAGACACGCATCACCCATCCTTCCAGGAAATCGGTACGAAGACTGGGCTCGGTTGCTATAGCATACTACTGTCACACCGGCTCAAGTGTACAGCCTTCTTCCTCCCACAGGAGTGAACGTATGTTCTCCACCCTGGATAACTTGCAGACCACACCCAATGCGTAAGTCTGGTAGCACGGTAGCAACAGCAACAGCAACAGGAAATATACAGTGAAGCAAGATATTAGTTAGGCCTAAACTACAATTTAGGCAGGCATCCAAAACCAGAATCTAGAAAAAATTTAAGTCACTGCAAAGCCCAAGACCAACACAATACTACACCATGCCACTTTTTCAAAACACTAAACTGACCCAAGAATGAAAATCTGCGACCATGACTCACCGTTTTACAAGCTCCAGCATAATCAGCCGCTTACGCAACTACATTATTTAAACAGCGTCTCGTAGCACTTTCGTCCAAGGACGGGTATACTGACAATTTTTAGCTCATATTACAATTGAAATTAGCTTTAGCATGCGTCAAACAGACTATTTTCTTCACAGACGTAGNGACAATTTTTAGCTCATATTACAATTGAAATTAGCTTTAGCATGCGTCAAACAGACTATTTTCTTCACAGACGTAGAGTGAGGCATAGAAATGAAAGCTGCATCAGGGCGTGTTACAACATGTATAAACTTTCCCCGGAATCAAAAAAAGCTGACGTACAAGGAGGGGTAATCAAGGAAGGGAAGTGAAGGGATAAAACAGGTGGGGAGCCAAGTTGGCCAAGGAGCAGGCCATCTTATAGAGAAGCGAATCCAAAAACAATCAGTGTGGGGGCACCTCTGTCGCAGTGTAAGAACGGCTCATTGCTGTAGCATATTACCGTCGCATACTGCGGGACTGCCATGACCTTCGTAGGGGTCATGTTTGCATAGAATTTTATTGTTCAGTCGTGTGGTACGTTTTTACAGGCTAACGGTGCGTTGTTAAGAATTTAATGCTTCTTGTACTCAACCAATTCCCCTCTCGTCAGGCTGGTATGGTAAGGGGAGGACGTATGCTCGTGGCTGAGAGAGAGAGAGAGAGAGAGAGAGAGAGAGACGGGGATGCAGTTTTTTTGCTAGATAACAGCTACCCCTTGCTGGCATGGAAAGGAAGGAAGAAATATGTGCAACTAAGAAAAAGACACTGAGGAGATAATGAGAGGATGTGAGGATGTCACTCTGGTTGCTAGGTAACCACTTCCTCTCTTGTCAGGCATGTAAGGGGAGAAAGCAAGGATGTTTNTGTCACTCTGGTTGCTAGGTAACCACTTCCTCTCTTGTCAGGCATGTAAGGGGAGAAAGCAAGGATGTTTCTGACTGTCTGACTCCTAAGCATCAGCTGAACTGGATAGCAGTNTCAGGCATGTAAGGGGAGAAAGCAAGGATGTTTCTGACTGTCTGACTCCTAAGCATCAGCTGAACTGGATAGCAGTGCGCTTAAAGTATTTCTCACCCAGTAATTAGACATCTGCATAAACAATCAGCTCAAAAACAATTCTTACATGATGTGTTATGTTACGGGATAATGATTTTTCGATTAATACACTATTTGAGAAATGATGAAAACTGATTCTTTCTATTAATATTTATGTAGGAATTTTGTCAAGACCACTGAACATTTTTGCTGGATACCGTTTATTTCTACGTGCGTTTTCTGTACATAGAGAGTCCATTACAATAGCCTAACACTGGAAAGGCTCTAGTGCAAACTTTCTTAGCTACTTATTCATGTTCATCATAAGTGTTCACATCACAACCGTTACGGAAAATGGCGGACCAAACCATTTTACAAAGCAGTTTAAACGTGCCGATAATATTACAATTTCCGTAATAAGATGCACTGAAAAGGCACCTACAATCAAGTATACTTAATGAAAGGANATATTACAATTTCCGTAATAAGATGCACTGAAAAGGCACCTACAATCAAGTATACTTAATGAAAGGAATTACAAAAATTATTATTAACTGCCAGAAAAATATTCTGACAACACCAGAAGATGCATGTGCTAACATGATGAAAAGGAGCACATCCCAATTAATAGTTTTCACCAGGCTGAAAAGGTTGTAACGTTCGGCGCGGCTCGTTAAGCCATATTTATAATATTGCAGCCCCACAGTTGGGCGCCATCTTGTAACGTTCCACACTTGTTACACTGCCGATGTTACTTTGCCACGGCTTACTCAACGGTGGAACACAAAACTCAGTACAATTGACGCAGATTAATTAAGAAGTAAAGTTCCAGATTAGTTTGCTTTATACTTTATTTATCATTGAAGTTTCACAGTTCACAGACTAATTGCCGGTATGCAGAGTACGAACCTCTCACAGATTAATATAAAACTACAGACACAGCGCCACAGTAGTTTACAGGTTATTGTCTCAAAACTTGCATTAAAATAAATATAATATGCGGCTATCTCCCACACCGGCAGAGAAATAAAATAATAAAGTTTAGTGGCCGATGTGGGGGTTCATGTCACACCCGATGCGATCTAGGCTAACATTGTATGATGCTTCTGGCGACTGACTTGCAGTAACTTCTAACGGCCCTCGCCGCCAACTGACTCTGAAGCACTCCTTCTGAAGTGAGACTGCTTGAAGGGCGACAGATAGACGCCTCTTTTGTGCTGCCTCTCGTCCCTCTCTCCTGAGATAAGCGCCTGGCCACGCACGCTCTCAACACCTTATCGAAACGGCCGCGCCGTCAACTAAAATTGTTGACGTCACCTGATCCAGAGAAACTAACCTCTCGTACAACAAAAACTTATTGACGCCTTAAAATTGCGCCGGAGGAACTAAAACTGTACATACAGATAAACTATTCTCTCGTATAAAATTTGTACGACACAGCCAGAAAGTTTTTGAACAATGCTGACTCTTCAAAAACTCCAAAGTTCGAAACGAAAACTGTAACCGTCCTCCTGATAAAACGTAAACAGCAGACGTCCGCCCGATAACATACAATAGCACACGTCTGCCGGATAAACTAACACGGGAAACGAGCCACCACGGCTTTAAACTTTAAACCCGATAAAAATATTATGAAGCTTTCCAGAGCTTCATACACACAAAACAATTTTACACCCGTGTTCCGAAATATTAAGAATATTGCGTCATTACAAGGTTTCACTAATAGTGTCTGCATACTATGTCATAATTGCTTATCATTACTAATGGGCGAGTTTGATTTTCATAGCTTCGAGTCGAGTCAACTTTTATTAAAATAAAATTATTGAGTTAAAATTGAGTTTGCACCGTAAATGTAAACATGTTTCGAATGTACATGGGTATAACTTTATTCCTATTAGGCTGGGTTGTTTTTGTATGGGGGAAAAAAAACGGTTTGATTTCTTTTGGGCTTATCTCGAAAAAGGTGCCTAATAATGTATTTTGATTGTATATAAAATATGGTTCCAATAGGATTTCGTCTTCTGCCTCCGGATAAGACTTGAAAAAATGGAATTTAGAAAAAAAACTTAATTTACAATAAGTTATTACAGCGAGGTAAAAGACAGGATAATAAGTATTTATCAAAAAAACACAAATTTAATAGCTATATTTATGTATTACACGTATAAATGAAACAAAATAATATTTAAAGATATCAAAAAAATGGCTTTAGTTAGCACGAAAATCTTGTTTACTTTCAAACTTTGGCATAGCTCTTCGAGACTCAATTTGGGCTTTTATATAGCCTTCTCTAGCGATTTTTGTGCTTAGTTTGGCTGAAGCCTTGGTAACAGTCTTAACTGCTCTTTCAACTGCTTGTGAGTGGCAAGGCAGATGTAGAACAGGCAAGTCACCTACTCCTTTTTGTGCGACAAGCTTTTTGATGTCTTCATTGGATATCAGTTTTAATATAGGTGGTTCCGTGATATTATTCTGCCAGTCAATAAGTTCGATGTAGGACGATGCATCGAGGTTCAGAGAAGGAATTTGGAACAGTCGTAGTCCATTTTCTTGGTTGCTTCGAGCTTTCAAATTGCGACGTCCCCCCAGTTCACGGATGTGCTGATGTGAATCGGTCAACATTGCCAACAATATATTTTCAGGGTGGACGAAGTAACCATTTATTTTAATTACTCGATCGACTATTACTTTCAGTTCTGTAGGTAAGTATCTAGTAGCAGCTATGAGTTGGTACAGGTGTCGTGTTCCATCTTCACAGGATGGATGTGTTTTTATTGCGAACCAAGTTGGAGCTTAAGGTTTGACGACGTACGTTGCAAGAACAATCACATAATTCTGTTAGCGCGAGTTAACCATCTGGCATGGGCATTTTTCCTGGCGGTTTGTTTGCTAAATGAGAAGGGAATTCACCTGTTACAGCTAATACAATTCTGTACAGGTATTTTTGGTCAGCGCTCATATCTTCTGTAGATACATCGGGTAACACCACGTGAATGAGTTGAAATTTTACAATAGGCCTCTTCTCACAGTTTTCTAGATATTTGCCGATGGGCCCTGAAAGTGTTAAGGGTCCCGAAGTTTTTCCTTCTAGGTGCAGGAACAAGTGACGAAAAGGCAGTTCGTTCATGTGAAGAAGGCAGACGATCCACTGTAACTGTCTATTTAATTGTTTTTCGAGCAGACGAATGATGCCTCCTCGCTTACCAACATTCACATTGGTCCCATCACACCCTACCGCCAGCAAAGTGTCCATAGAAATATATTCTTCTATTATAAATCCTTTTATTTTCCTGCAGGAAGCCAGGGAAATTGAGTTTTTGTCCATTAAAAGTTTTTCGGTCCATGTGTTAGGGTTTTTTTTTGGTGCCAAGAAATATGTAAATGCTCACCTAGGACATAGCTGGGGCAAATGTAAATTTACGCGAAAAGCCAATCAGAATTTTGACTCCTGTAACACAACCAAAGAGGTAAGGTCCCTACCACCTTCTAATAACAATTATAATAGTGCAGAACTGCTACGCTGGGAACTGGCCCACCAATACATCACCAAATCCAGACAGACACCTGGTTCAAACATAAGGTAACCCCTCTGTCACATTTCAAATTTTCCGCACCACTCTAGTTTGCCTCCTGCCCGCTAGTTTCACTCATTGCCAACCACAGTTCACCAGACTGTATTTTGCCATCACTCGCCGCCTCATGAAGCTGGCCTAGCCAGCGAAATTATACATGACAGTGTATCTGCGTGGAAAATGTGTTTGTCCGACTTTTTCTTGTGTGTGTATCCTTGAGTACCACCCTGTAATCCTTCTTGAGCAAAGACTGAAATGGAGTTCGCTATACACATTAGCATGAACTAGCTCAGTGTGAAAACAAGATACTCTGAATTGGAAAAAAGTTTGTTGATTAAAATAGCGCCAAAGTAAATAAATAAATGATGAAGCGGTAAACATTGAGAGAGCTTATCCTGGACGAGAAGAGCTCGACACGGTTGAACTCATCACCCGATTGCTCCTACCTGAAATACGTGCCTGCTTACGCTACACACAACCGGAGACACTGGGAGAACTGGGAAGCTAGCACGCTCTCGGAAGATATACCTAGCAGATATCAGCATGTCGCATGCCAGAACCAAGGCTATATCTAAACCTACAGGATAAATTGTCATCACCAAAGCTTCTGCATGTGAGCGGACGTTGGGACCTGCTGCTGCACCACCTTCTATACTTCATAAGTGCTGGCATTGTCCTGCCAGACACTTCCACAGAGACTGCCCAGTCCTATGGTAGAAACTACAGAGCAGGCAGGCAGGATCGACCCGAGCTACAGAACCAAAGAAAAAGGAGCCTTCAAGAACTGAGAAAACTCCCAACAATCCAAGAAACGGAAAGATCATGAACAGGGCTGGGACCCCGGCGGAGTAGAGGGAGAGGCCCTGCTGGTAGCAGTCATGCAGGAGGAGGAGATCTGACGAGATCCCTCATGTATCAACGTACTCATCAAGACGTCTGAAGTACTGGCCACTCTTAATACCGCAGCTAATTCAATTTTTCATTTTGAAGTTGCCATACCCTTTGAGTACAGGAGCAAGATCAAGCCCGCCGAAAATAACACTATACACAAGGCCCACAAAGGAGCTGCCTACAGACAGTAGGGAGACTGTCATTGACCCCTACGGTTTGTCAACAAAGCGATCCAGACGCAGTTCCACATTGTGAAAGACCTGGGAGAAGCAGTTCTCTTAGGGCAACCCTGGTTATCAGAGTAACAAGCAATCCTGAACTGCCAGCATGGGTACATCTATCTAGCCGTTGCTAAAAGAAGGTTGGTAACCAGGCGTAAGTTCGCAGATCCAGAACTGCAGTAACTCATCACGGGAGAATAGTTAGCCACCAGCTGCATGTTCGAACAACACAGCATGCTACGCCGAACTGATACGATCTCGCACGTGATACATCTGGCCAGACCCTAGATAATACATAATAGACATGGGAATGTTTCCGCCAAACGAAGAGCCGTAATAGATCAGTAAATAGAGGACATGCAGCAACTGCACATCATTGAGCTGTCAGACCATTCCTACAATGCTCGAGTTACCCTCATACCGGAGAAGGTTGGCACCCTAAGGTTCTGCATCAACTACTACGACCTGAACCAGATTACCCAGCCAGTAGTTCCCCCATCACTGAACTTGGGGTACATGTTTAAGATGCTTCAGCACCCTCAACATGAAATGTGTATATTAGCAGATACCAGTTCAAGGTCATGCCCTTTGGCCAAAAGTACCCCCTCCAACCCCCAGCAAATTTCAATGTTTAATGGCCGACTTTGTTCTCACCGGCTAGATTGACGAGTTCTGCTCTGCATACCTGGATGACGTCATAGTCTTCTCAAAAGACTGGCAGGAACACCAGCATCACCTCCAGTTGGTTTTGGAAATATTTGAAGTCCATGGCCTCAATTGCCGCCTATCCAAGTGCCACTTTGGGATGACAGAAATTGACTTTTTGGGGCACCGAGTCACCCCCGAAGGCAACGTCTCTCAGACTGAGCAGACTCATAAAATAGCAGCAGCAGCTACGCCAAAGAACAAAAAGCAGTTGCAGGCTGTGAAATTGGCTTCGCAACTTAATCCCCAATGTTGCTGAACTCATGGGGCCGCTGAACAACCTTCTATGCAAGGATCAAGGTTTGAAGTGTTAGGAGAAGGAGGAAAACACCCTTTTAAAAAACTCAATAACGAGTCTCCACAGCTGGACGTGCTCTATTGGCTACTCCCCGACCTTCCACTAATCCTGCAGATGCAAGTCGAATAGGTATCAAGGCAGTTCTCTAACAGGAAACTCCGGAAGAAAGCCAACGGGTGATCAGCCAAGCTGTATTCATGAAAAACAACAGGCTGATCCCAAGGTACGTGACCCACTCGCAAGATACCCGAAACGCTTTAAAGAAGAGCAAAGGTACAAGTGGGCCTGCCCCCACTCCAACACTGGAGACTGGAAGTTGTGGGTGCCACATAGCCTCCGGACGGACATTTGCTACTACTACCGCCGCCAGCACCCCCATGTGGGACATCCAGGAGTGAAGGCGATACTCCACGAGATGAGTCAGAGGTACATCTGGGAAGGAATAAGTCGGGATGTGGAAGCCTACTTCCAACAGTGCTAGGTCTGCGCCATCATGAAGGGGTATGGAGCCTTAAGAACCACGGGCATCTCACATTGATTCACACATGCATGCACAAATTGCAGTTGACTTGATCTTGGGCCGTACCCCCGCACTCAGAAGGTAAACAGTATATATTGGTAGTCACAGACTTGTTTTATAGGTTGGTTGAGGCGTACCTCTTAGCCAAAACCAACACGAAAACTACCGTAAAAACCATGGAAAGAGAGTTATTTCCCCACTGTGGATATCCCTACTGCATCTTACCTGACAGTGGTCCCCAGTTTACAGGGGCAGCTTTTGAAAACGCCAGTAGTAGATGGGGGGGTCCAACCATGTACCACACCAACTTAAAACTCCCAAGGAACCCCCATGGAAAAGAGAAATTGAGAGAGAAAGAAAGGCCTCCGCATCCGAATGCAGAGAGATCACCGGAGATGGGACACCTATATTCATGATATCTTGTTCATTCTCCACCTTCGATGGAACAATTTTTGGGAGCTACCTCCAGTATGTTACTGCTTGGCCAGGAATGCACAGCTTTTCTGTTCAGCCAATTTCTGTATTGTAGCCGTAGACCATGGTAACAGCTATGTCCACAACATGCATTGACATATTATGAAGTTGTAAGTAATCAGTATTGTTGTTTCTGCTTTTACTTGTATAGTTTTGCTACTTAATTGCTTCATTATGTTACGCATCCTAACTGCTATTTTGTGAATGAAGGCCATGAGCCAGAGTAAATAATAAAGTCGTAAGCACATGTAAATATAATCAGTCTATGATATAAACCCTAGACGAAAGCATGCCTGGAAGCCAAGCTGTACTTAATGCCAACCAATTTTGTAACATTTCATACAATTCACAAGTGTACAATAAACATGTTGGGTGCCATTTGTAACCTTTCAGTTAAATCATTTGATCAGAAATTCTCAGCTTCAAAATTTAAATAATCTGAGTAAGAAGAATACGTCGTTTAAGTTGTTTAAGAGTGATTAATCTTCTCAAACACAATATAAAACAATATTCCTTCTCTTCAATTATTAAATACTCACTTTACAAAACTACAAGCTGTAATTATCATTTTCTTAAAATTTAACATTTATTTTTAATTATTATATATTGAAACTTCTTTTTACATATCCACGTC
>NQII01013962.1:0-13686 GCA_002778355.1 Clitarchus hookeri | reverse complement strand
GCAACGTGCTGTTCAGAAGAGATCTCCACCACCTCGCACTCCTATGGATTTGTGGACTGCTCTGCAGGATTCATGTTGTGAATTGCCTCCTGCATACCTTCAGACATTAGTCGAGTCCATGCCACGTCGTCTTGCGGCACTTCTGCGTGCTCGCGGGGGCCCTACACGATATTAGGCAGGTGTACCAGTTTTTTGGCTCTTCAGTGTACTTATTATTTGAACACCACAATAGCATTTTTAACAATAACAAAATTTCCCCTTGGAAAGCAATAAACAAACATATTTTGCAGCCATAAACAATTTTTTTTTTAGTGTTTGAGGTTAGAATAGTTACTGTTCAACAGTGTTTATGAAAGTTAGTGCTTTGAGATATCTGTATACTTCATCTGGGCTAGTTTAAATGCAGCTAGATTATACTGAAGTTGGTAAGAATTATTTTATTTGTGTAGAATAGCGGGTCTCTTGGAAATCTAAATGTTAACAAACACATTCGTCACTGTTGACCACATCACGTGACTTCGATAGTTGTGTTGATGATGGGAGAATCAATGTTGGGCACATGTTTATAAGGCGAAAAACCGGCCTACCTCTTCTCTAGTCTCTGTGCACGACAAGTAGGCCTGGAAAATAATTCAATGTGTATTACATTACGGCGTTGAATATCTGACTGTAATCGCCCTTTCTATCAGCGGGGAATCCTCAGGATCCCCGTGTTACGACGTAAACGACCCATTTACGCTGAAATGGTAAACGGACATGCCGGTAAATTTCCCTGGCATGTATACATTATTTTTCCTTTGAAGGCTCTCGCTAACGATCAAATCGATCAAACAAACTGGCGACGTCGAACGTTATCAGCGAGTAAATGAAGTACGTGACTTGAAAGTAATCGTTCTTAATCCGCACGTCGATTCGCGTTACGCGCAGGGCAATTAAGCTGCGCCTGTGTCGCGTTCTACATGCGAAATGCTGACGAGTCCCTTCGGACGTCACCAGTTGTGGCAAGCTTCTCGCACACGAACAGCCTTCTCGCACGGCACATGCCCGAGAAAGCGCCCGCTTGCACAGTTTAGACGTATACCATGTCACGTCTGGGAATTTAACCAATTTTCTCACGTAGTGGCTAATAATTTAGGTAATCTTTCAAGCTTGTTTCGACATGCCGCAATATTATCCGCCTGATATTTTATTTTATTAGTATTTTGGTTTAATGTTGAATATATTGGTTTCAATATTCAGTATTTCTTTGTTTGAAGAATACTTGCTTAGTTAATGTTTTATGTGAGAATTTTTAATTTTTCAAGAAAGTTTGGCTACATTTAATTACGTTGCTAAGGCGACCGACAGCTGATAACGTTAAATATAGCGCGTGATGTGCAAAATTTCAATTTTAATTTTTATAAAAATGTTTACCTTTTTAAACGTTTTCGACGAGTTACCGATGTTGAGTTTCGACGCAGGACCAGGAGTGTGGGCCTTCTATTCTATGGTAACTTGTTTAATTTACGAGTCCGTCATCGAACACAGGCCGCTCGATCCAGCAGAAGACGGGCGTGAATTTGGAGTCGAAACTGGCCTAAGCGAGCTACAGATGCGTAGTTATATTAATTATTATTTATGCAGGATTCGACGGGCTTATTACGGATATTAATGCTGACAACTGCAGACGGCGTTTGAAGCCTGAAGTTCTTATACAGAGAAGCATGAAGAAAGTAAGAGGACTTGAGATATCTTATTAATTTCCGTCGGGTTTGTAAGAAGATTTCCAACGAGTTCATAGCCTACGTCAGCCCAATTGCAGTTACGCCAGATATGTGTGATAAGGATTTTAGCGTTGAGCAGAGTAAGGGCTAAATGGTACTTTAATATTTGGTTTTAAATCCTAATATTTTCCCCACTAATACCCTTATTTTAAGTTTATTTTTATCTCTCGAAATCGGTTATCTACCTAGTTTAAATTATCAACTTAATTTACTCAATTTGCATTATATTTGAACACGCCAAGATAGTGTTGCCAGCTAACCGTTAATAATCGAGTGTTATAATCTTAGCTTTTGATTGCCAGCTACTTAAAATGTTTAAAATTGTCTTGATATCCTATCGATTTAAAATTGATTTGATTTTGGGAATCGCTACAGTATATTCAATTCTCCTCTTAAAAGTCTTTGCAGAATCATTTTATTTTATCAGTGGAACATAACTCACACTCCCTCCGTTCTTCTTTTCATTTTTAGTAGCGTTGTGTCAGTATTGTCCTATTCAGTGCGGTATTTTATGTGTGTTACAATTGTGAGACGTGTTTCAAACATGAGAGATTGGATAATTGGCAGTGTCTCATGGTACGTAAGTTGTACATGTTTTGGTGATATTATCTCTTAGACTGGAACTAGTGTCTCATCAGAGCGAGTTTTCAGCTGTGCAGGAAACATTGTGACGGACACACGCTCCTGTCTTTCATCAGAACATAGCAATGAGCTTGTGTTCTTACCTATGAACAAGCAGCTGCTTAAGTAAAGAGTTGTGAGTTGTCCTATGATCTTGGTAAATGTTTTCGGGACAGAAGTTATTGTAATGTTCGTCATTTTTATAGTATGCGTAATAATTAAATGTGATTATGAAGTATGTTCTTTGTCACGATAAGAATTTGCACAATAACTGAAATTCTGGAGTTTCGAAAATTGATTTCATTCTGAGTATAACTATGTAGTTCATTTTGTAAGTTGAGGGAATAATGACCAGCCTACTCACACAAACCAACTACAATTCAGAACTAATGGTTTCTTAGCATGTCAAACAATTTCTGATGTGTACAAAAGAACATTAACCAATGTCAGAAAAATAACATTATAAATTAATTTGTGGAAAGTCTTTAAAAACACACATTTTTGGTTGCATGTAATATCTAAACTGTTTTAATTAAGTCTAATGAATTGTGCGCATTGAGAAAATATTCTGAACAATTATGAAATAATACATAAATGAAAAAAAAATTATTATTAAGTTTTGTAATAATACATTTGAAATATATAGAAATATTTTAGGTATACGAGTTAAAACAACCAGAATCAGAACAAATTCACCAAAAACCAATAAATACACTGCCAACAAATGATGCAAGCACTGTATCAGAAATCAACATTCAGTTGAGATTTCCTGTTCTTCAGGAACAAACTCACAAATGTTTATCCTGTCACTGACTTTAGCTTATGCCAGTGGTTTGCAGTATGACAATAGGATGTGGCAGTGTTCATAAAAGTAGAAATTTGGGTGAAATCGACTGTGTAGTTCTACAGGTTTATTTTTTTCCCCAGCTTTTTTTTCCAACTATAATTTTCATGGGGCGTTATCTTACAAAAATGATGGGCTAATGAATATGTGCATTTCTGAGTTCGATGCTTACGTGTCGTTTTGAAGTACAGTAGACTCTCCCTAATCCGGCGTTGTCGGGACCGGGGTACCGTCGGATTAGAGAAAACGCCGGANCGACAGAGTTAACTTCTTTCTTTTCGTGGCCATAGCAGGGCAAATTAAAAACATTGACTGCTAAATTTTGCACTCCACTCGCGATGAATGTTCGAACTAGACTGGCTAAAATCAGGTGTTCCAGGCGAAGGAAGTGAAGGCTGGTGCCCTCATATTTTCTTAGTAGAAACACAACGTGTGAGTTCGTGTCCCTAAACAAAGCATTTAAAGGTTGGCTCGCTAGGGAGGGAAGGTTTTCTAGGAAACACTCGGGTCGGGCCGGGCTAGCTCAGGCGAGTTCCGAAAACCAGCACCCTTCCTCCCGGGGACCGCCGGATAAGAGAGAGCGACGGATTAGAGAACGCCGGATTAGGGAGAGTTTACTGTACCAATTTTGACACTTCACCTAATATTTTTTAAGTTGGCGATTTTGAAAATAAGTACACAGCATGGTCGAAAACTCAAAAAAACCAGGTGTCATTACTGTGTACTATAAGTGTATCGCCTCACATTGTGATAACTTTGATTCGAGTCCAGGACGTCTACAATTGTGTATTAGAGTAGCAAGTTTGCTGTACATCGGTGCGTGGAATTGCAAGTTTTTAGGGGAGTGGTGTAACGTGTACAGGAAACGCCACAGACAAACACGTAAAAAGGAAGAAGAGGCCTTCGTTTTCGTCTAAAAGTAGGCTAAAAAATGAGTTATGTATTTTATAGAATTAGCGATTTATTTGTCTTCATCCAAGAATAAGAACACTGGTTTGTTAAAAATATTGTTTAATATTTGTTGAAAATACCTACAGTAGTATTAAATGCTATTTTGAATAATATCAAGATTACTGAATTTGTGATTATTACTCTTCACTGCATAATGCTATGTAATGAAATTAACACTTTCTATTTTCAGCAAATGTATATTAGCAACAGCATTACCACACGAACATACACATACATACACACACATATTGCAATGCAAGTTTACTTGTATTGATATGTACATACGCTGATACTATCTTTACTTCTCACTGACTTATTTTATATGGTTTTTTGACTAAGTAACACGTCCACTGTGCAGTGCAGTTGCGACTCGTGGATTGTCGCAGGCGGAGTGGGCGCTGCTTGCGTTGCACACTGTATGCTCCGAGCTCGTAGTTGCGTGCGTCACGTTTAATTGTAGATACACGAGGCAGTAAAACGCGTTTCCGCAACTTATGTCAGTGGTTGTTGGAATGGCTACATTGTCGCTCGCATGTACTCTCGTTCAAGAACCATCAACCCTCAACAGTCTGCTCTAATGCACTGTACTATTGAAAACACCAATGATGTATATGTTATAAATGTCTTTATCTATATATAATTGAATCATTGATAATATAATTCATTTTGGTGATATGGACTAAGACTGTATCGGTATAATTTTTGTTACATTATGTGATGCCGATGTCACTGGTAGTTTAAAATTGTTGATAGTATTGATACATATTCACATAAATATTTTCAGTAATATCAGAAACCAATAGATACCAATATTTTCAACGATACTGGAATTTAAATTATACTGATTATAACTATATAAAAAATAAAATAAATTATTTCGATATTATCGACGATTTCGGTATTATAAATTTTTTGGTATTATTAATTATTTCGGTATTATCAATTATTTCAGTATTATATATTATTTTGGTTTTATCAAATAATTTCAGTATTATCGATATTTTCAGTGTTATCGATAATTTCTATATTATTGATACATAGAAAATACCGAGTAACTGTTTGGAAAAATATCGATATTAAATTCTTATGATATCGAACAGCCCTAAATAAGGCCGATAAATTTTGGCTGCAGGGTGATCACAAAAAAGGATGGGAAAACATGTATAGGCCTACGACTTGTGGTCTAAAGTGAAACCTAAGGGCAGTGCATATATTTGAAGTTGTNGATGGGAAAACATGTATAGGCCTACGACTTGTGGTCTAAAGTGAAACCTAAGGGCAGTGCATATATTTGAAGTTGTACCTGAAGTACTAGTTTATTGCAAACACTGGAGATGGAACACGGACTTTCTGGATAATGTGTAAAATTAATTGTGACATGAGGCTTAGTAATCAATATTTTAAATCACAAGTATGCCACAGCGTCATGGAGATTAAGTCGACATAAGGGTAGTAACCATGATTATTTCCATGGCATAATTTGATGGCAGCGACATTAAGTTATTGTGGTGTTTACAGATATTTGTTCTGTTAAATATTACCGAGACACTCAATGTTCAATCTAAAAAATGTATCCAATAATAAATTAGTGTTTCAGGTCCAACTTCAAAGATGTGTACCCCCCTTAGGATTCACTTAGGCCATAAGTCGTATATATTACTTCTTCTTTTCCCGTGAATAATCAGCAGCCAAAACAGGTCCGTGCACAGCTTGCAAATTGTGGAGGGTGTAAATAAAAAATTTCGCTCCCCTTCCCCGTAACTCCAAGAAAATGATAATTTTTGTTGCTTCACACGTAACATAATGCAATAAACCAAACTTCANCCCCTTCCCCGTAACTCCAAGAAAATGATAATTTTTGTTGCTTCACACGTAACATAATGCAATAAACCAAACTTCACCAACAACGCGCTTATATTTAAAAGAAATGGTTACTACTTGCAATTACTTCTCTTATATATAGTTTCCCTTGCATTCTCTCTCAATTGTTCGCCCCTTGCACACGATTTAGCCCTTTACAGGGATTCGTGTTGCTCGGTATAATTTAGATACATCCTGTATACTGTCTGCTTGGGTTACGTTAAGGCATTNACCATCACAGGAAATGAATGCCACGCGTTCGAATGCGAGAGTCGGTAGACCGTTGCGGACGTGATTACTTCCCATGTGTTTGTGGGCAGCCATCATTACTGAGCATGCGTGTTTTTGCTGATCAATGTTTCAACGTAACATCTTAATTTACAGTCCATTGCAACGTCGTGATGTGTGACGCGTAGGCGTGGATGTTTAGGTAATAATTATTGCAGATGAATGGTAANCAGTCCATTGCAACGTCGTGATGTGTGACGCGTAGGCGTGGATGTTTAGGTAATAATTATTGCAGATGAATGGTAACCCGTGGCTGACGCCAAATTTATCTAACGTGTTAAACGTGTGTAGACGACGCGAAATAACTGCAACACTGTGAAGATTGTAGAAGTGTAGATAGTGTTTGAAATGAATAAGAGAAGATGTACTAAGGTGCAGAGATACGCAGAAACACAGCGCGAGAGATGTAGAGACTGAATACAGCGCAGAGACAGATGTAGAGACTGAATACAGTGCAGAGACAGATGTAGAGACTGAATACAGTGCAGAGACAGATGTGTGCGACAGAAGAACACTTACAAATACACTTCAAAACTTAATTCTTAAAGACAGGAATCCCACTAGGAAAATATCAAATTTCTCCTGGTAAGCATAACTCACCAGAGACGTTTCAAGCAAAGTGTAAATTTTAATCAATATCCTGGTTTCCAAATTATCTCTGATAGGAAATGTGTAATTAGTTATCAAATAAAATCTCATTAGTGGCCTCAGCAACACTAGCCTCTCTCGTTACTGATAAATTCCGTTAAATTTAGTCCTGGCAATAGAAATTGAACTTTCAAACGTAAAATTATTTATATTGTACCTCTTCTCCAAACTATCTCAGGGTATCACAAAGATATAATGCCAGGGTGTCCATAGTTAAAGTTAACAAAGGTCAGTTCAAGTTAAAAAATTCGCCTCTGTCTCTTTAAAAAAAAAACTCATAGCTGGATGACTTAGCTGAATAAAGTTTAATATGATACGATCTGGACGTTCTTGAAGTTCTGGCCGATGTGGTCGATTGCAGTAGCATCCTCCTCAACATAACTTATCTATCTGCCTGAATGTATTCGTAAAGTGAAATATCTTCGAGAAGACAGATTTGTTTTCACGCCAGTATTTGCGCATCTGTATTTTCGAAGTATTATGTAAGCAGCGCAAGCGAAAAATCACATTAAAAAAAAAAGAAATATTAATTTTCGTCTCCCGAATAAAATCTATATTCCTATTTAGCTCATTTTTAAGTAAGACGTAATTTAAAATGCCATGCAAAAGCGAAATAATATTTAAATAAAGCTTTGTTCTAAAACCGTCTGTAGTACTTATGTAATTCTCTTTTTTTTTGGAAGTTACAGTCCTTTCTTAAGAATTTTACCTGTGGTGCATTTTAAGATTTTTTCCTGGAACTCTGTAACATTTTTCAAAAGCATCCGGACCACAGTATAAATTACTTGCCGACCCCTGGTTTAAGCTATAGTAACATAAAATTAACCAATATATAATACAATTCGTAGAGATCCAGACATTTCGCGAATAGATTTGAGGGAAAGCGAGGCTTCAAACAAACGTACAGTTTCTTTTCTTTTCAATTTGGATTACAATTTGTAAACCTTGCCCTGGTCAAATTTATGTAAATAATTGACCTGTAAGTAAACAAATACCTGGTCGGGATAAAACTGGGACGTCAGCCAATGAACAACTAACTTCGGTTCGAGTACACCAAGGATTTTGGAATCTAGATTGTGGCCAAATGAAACAGCTACATTTACGGATCTCTGACTATTGGAAGAAGTGTTTTTGCAGTTTTAAATAACCCGAGGGTATACTGAGAAAAAAAGTTTTGTTGATCAAAACAAAGTTTGACGCAACCAAATAAATAATTTGTATAAGTGCAATTAAATATTGTTACAAATCGCCAGGGGATAAATCCGAGTTCGTAAAACATAAAAGTCTTAATAAAAATATTAAATTATTTTATTTTTATTTTTCTGTAACGCTATGAAATGCATACACTTATTACACTCATTTACAAAAAAATTGATTACCATGAACGAATTGCATGAATACAACGAAGGTAACAGCGTGAGCCACAGAGCCAAGTTCAGTGAACACGCAGCATGCCCCGACGGCGTATTCGACAAGCATTTGCCCAGTTGGATTAGTTTTATAGAGGCCTCATCGTCGACCTTCGAGAGACAGGTTGAACGTTTCGGTGCATTGCACGCCAGTTGAACCATTCTGCTTACACCATGAGTCGGTGTTGGACGCAGTGGAAACAGCAGGGCACACACACCCGTCTAGAAGGCTCGGGTCGACCCCGGCGGACCACCAACAGGAAGGAACGTTTCATCGTGCGAAAGTCAGTAAGCACTCCACGGGCGCCACTGCCAATCATCCAGGGACATGTCACGGCAGCTGGGGACTATGCCTGTGTCCATTAGTACTATATCCAGGAAGCTAGCAGAGTGGAGTCATTATTCCCAGCGAGCACAGTATTTAATGCCAATTCTCAATTCCAGTTTAAGTCCTTCTCATCGCCTTTATACTTGCTACAGTCACTTTATCTACACTTATTATTTTCACATATTCAGTCAAACTGTCTTTTGCCAACATTTCAAATGTATGCCACTAACGTAAAGGTCTGGATTCGAAACACGGTCGTGCTTTAACTTTTTTTTTTATAATAACCGAAACTCTTTTATGTAGGCAGAGCCATACAAAATTTTAATCGCACCAACCAAATCTTAGAGTCTAGGGCAACCAAATAAGAACGACAAAACAATTTGGTTTCAGCAACAAAATATTGTTACATGCCGCCACTCTGCGTTGCCTCCCTTTCCCACTCGTTCGGGCGTGCGAAAGGCAGTGCTTCAAGAGCATCACCGGTAACTGGTGCAGCGCGCGCAGGGTGGCGGGCGGTGCCTTTGTTTTCCCGCCCGTCACTCTCACTCTCCACTGTGCCGATGATCGCAGTCGTCGTTCCCGCTGGTTTGCTGTCGTCGCTGCTCGTTGCTTCGCTGATCCGCACACCTGGCGCTTAAGGTCGTAGAAGGCTCGAGACTCCAACCTTCCACTCGGAGATCCACCGCGGCTTATATAGATGACTTGCCCCGATCGGGAAAGTTCCTCGCACTCAGAGTCGCGCATGGGGGAGATGGTGGCGATGACCAGAACATTATTGCGACTATAACCCTCAGACAGTCAAACCTCTCAAGGACAGAAGCGAAACAAGTTCCAATAGCCAATCACTCTTCGTGGCCCGTTTGAAAATTTAAATAAGCTTTGGTTTTTCAAGTGTTAATTTTTTTAGATTAACAAAATCAAGATTTTTTTACTTAAGAAAATATTTCGTTGGGGAAACTAAATCTATTTTTGGCTATATTCGAACAAGTAATTTGTTGGCTAGAACAAACGTTTCTCTCAAATTAGCTGGTGAATAAGCGCCTCGTTTCCACACGCACACGCGCAGTAGCCGAAGTATCGACTGTCCGCGGACATCATGCTCGAGTGCCCGCGAGCGGAAGGCCCAGCTCCGCAGGGACGCTGCGTCTCGACGCGTTAACTAGCTATCGACCGGCTGATCGATTCGCGCGATGAGCGCGCCTGAATAATGCAGGGCGGAGCGGGGAAGTAATTTTCGAATTGAGGCCGCCCCCCGCCTGCCGTGACTCACTTCCGTCTTGGAGCCAATCCTGGAAACGGAAAGGAGCGTCGCGGCGCGTCGCGTCGGTTCGGCGGCTGCTAGCGTCAGATTGGAATTGCCGAGCTGATAGTAGGCATTTGCACCCATGGAAGGCTGTAATAAGAATTCGGATTGAACTGGGAGTTACTGTAATCAAGGTTCTTTAAGATCAGATCCTCCAATACGAAGCCTAGACTTACCACTAGAGATTAAAAAATTGTACTTTTATTTAAAATTAATTTTAAAAATCAATTCACTCAAACGCAATTTCTAAAAAAAAAAAAAAAATCTTTTGATAAAATTGTTAAAAGTTACTGTTTAAAATTGTGTTTTATGAACACTCAAATTAAACCGTTCGAAACTACCGTTATATGAAGGAATAACAATCATTCTAATATATATTCGGTAGATTTTATTTCTCCAGGCAGAGTTTCAAGCAGAATTAGATTTTGAGAAGAAAAAAGTGCGTAATTTTAAAGCGAATGCCATTCACGAAAATATATTAATGGATATCAGAATAGAATGATAAAAAGTATTGCTGAGTTCTGAATTTGAGCAAGAGACAATGGTAAGATATTTTTTTTTAGTATAAAATGTCACTTTGTTATTTTATTCTAAGTTATAAATAACGTAGCCTAATGCTCATGTGTAACTTGACAACATTTCATTCCTACTCTTTAAAAATAATACAAGTGATGAGGTTCACATGGCAGTTGCTGCCAGGGGTTATTTTATTCCCCCAATGACCGTTGTCCGAGAATTACGTGCTTAATCTCCTTGTCACAGAAGTACGGTATTTTTAGTTAAATCTAATTAAGTTACTTCATTCACGGAAAGTAATAATAACTGCCCCTGAGTGAACGAAAATATAAAGAGCTAGAGGGATTGCGTGGTTTTATCTCCGAAATAAGCCGTTCACACAGACGTTAATTGGGATCCTAAATTGAAAATGAGAGAGAATGTAGGCAATGGAAAGGTTTACAGTAACGAACTTACAATACCCGGCAGATATTGAGGTCTGCAGAAAAAACAGGCATATTACCGCAAGCAAAATATTAGAAATATTCACCTCCAGAGTTGGAGCGTTCTTTCTTGAAAACGAGTGGCATAAATACAAACTAAAGCTCCCAAGTTAATGGATTATTTTCTGTGATTGATGTCTGACAAATTAGATTTAAAAAATGAAAGCTAGGAAATGACACACACTAAATGTGGCTCCAGTTTTGTTACCCATTTGGACCTACGCTATATATACGATTCTGCTACCTCAAAATTTGCAGTACAAAGTGGATGGATTTAACATACAGTTACTAAATACATTGATTTTTCTATATGTGAATTACTGCATAAGTATATGCATTTTATGTACGCTCTGCCGTAGCGTAAAAAGCACACAAAAAATGAGAAAAAAGTATGTTTATCTCCGAATGTTGACCAGTAACTATCCGTAGGTGAAATAAAATTATAAAAATATTAACTAATGTTGATGATAATAAAGTTTAGGTATTCAGTGGTAGAAGTACTAAAATTTGAATTGGTAATCTAATCATCAATTTTTTCTAAATAGGAAAAAAGTTAACAGTCATCCAGACGTCTACCTAAACTTGAAGTAATGAAGTAAATTAATTTCCATAACACAGCTGAATAACAAACAGAATTACTTGTGCACGAGTCGGGCAAACAGTAGACAAGTATACAGAGGTGAAAAGTCGCATATACGGCGAACTCCAGCCACAAACGCCAGCAAAATGGCGTCACTGGGCAGCAAAATGTTGGAATGCCATTCGCCAATCAGCGCCTGGTAACTTACTCGCCAGTTCGTAGCCCAGCCAATAGGAGAGCTTATTGAGCGCGTTGGCCAGTCAACAAGGCCCGTTCTCACAGACTCAAGCAGCTAATCGACAAATGGCCAGCCCACAACATCAAAGGAACCGATGAGCCATTTTGCCACCGTGCAGTTGCGTACAGCAGATTTTATTTTGGGAGGGACTGAACCTCGATTTCTGAAGCATGGCCTTTTCACAGCAAGAAAAATAACCTTTTTCCTAATGGGGCCGCGTGGGCTGAGCGGTTAGACTGCTCGCCTCCCACCAAAGGCAAGAACCGGGTTCAATCCCCGGCTGGGTCACTCCGGATTTTTGCAAGTGGGAATTGTGCCGAACGATGCCGCTGGTCGGCTGTTCTCCCGGGGATCTCCCGTTTCCCCCGCCCTTGCATTCTGGCGCTGCTCCATTCTCAACTCATTTCACTCTCGTCGGCTCTCAAGACCTCGATGTTAAGAGCCTCCGCCCAAATCTCTCAACTCAACTCAAAATTTTCAAGTCGATACTGAAGGGAAACATAATGGAATTGCTTTTCAATTTTCTGTA
This sequence comes from Clitarchus hookeri, assembly GCA_002778355.1. Taxonomy (NCBI): domain Eukaryota; kingdom Metazoa; phylum Arthropoda; class Insecta; order Phasmatodea; family Phasmatidae; genus Clitarchus; species Clitarchus hookeri. The sequence goes on along the minus strand of NQII01013962.1, from coordinate 1,326 downwards.
AATAATGTTTAGTAAATTTTCCTAAATTTGTTTATACTTATTCATATTTAGATTATTTTTGAGGGGGTTTGCAGCCATTTCAGCTGTCCCCTTACATATGCCCTTAACTCTGTGTATTTACTTACCACATGACTTGGAGACCTGGCAGTCTTCGGGATTTCGGCAGACGGTAGGTCATATTTATTCGGAGCGCAGTGCCCAAAATATTTTCGCCAGTGGTAGCCTGATTTTCGGTTCTGTCGAGTCTAATTTTAACTAAGAGGAGTCAACAGGTACGAGGACTCTATGAAACTTTATAATTTTGGATTCGCATGATTAGCATATAAAAACTATTCCAGTTTGAGTCAAATATATTTTACTTCACTCTCTCCATAGTTCGATGTTTCGCACTAAACTATTCCAATTTATACTTCCTTTTACAGAAGGACGAATATTGAAAATATTTAAAAAAGGATTTTTTGTGCACACTAATAGGATACTTATTTGTGAATTATTTGTCAGTAACAAGACTCTCCCCAGAATTTAAGCATTTTTAAGAATACCACGGAGGCTGGTTGTGCTAGGTGGAGTTAAGTAAGTAGTTATCAAAAGAACGAAGAGGTTTCAGCTTTATTGTGACATCCCGCTGCTTGTAATCAACACATCTCCTGATTTGCTAATCATGAGCAGATAACGTATGCTTTTGTGTGCGCGTAAGACACAATTCGTAATTTATGTAATTGTAAACCCAACCTATCTCNGAGCAGATAACGTATGCTTTTGTGTGCGCGTAAGACACAATTCGTAATTTATGTAATTGTAAACCCAACCTATCTCTAGCATGTGCTGGTGGCGACTACACCGCCCTGCGACTAAGCCAGGCGTTTACTTTGCGCACTCAGGTTTATGTGTGAGGTGAAGTGGAATTTGAAGTGGAGGACGTGGCATCGGGAACAAACAACGCACGACAACTGCCAAGCGTCGACGCCAGCACAGTTCCACGATCATCGTCACCATTACCGCCCATCATCGCAATTATGATCAGTCATAATTCATAATCACGATCCTTCACACAGGATATACGATATATCCACAGACTAAANTCATCGCAATTATGATCAGTCATAATTCATAATCACGATCCTTCACACAGGATATACGATATATCCACAGACTAAAGATGAGGTAGACCGCTTATTCGTCTTCTGCGCATGCGCCTAACATTGACCTACCCCAATCATACACAACTGTCAAAGTAACACGGTCAACACCGATGAAAGTGTTTGTTTATATCTTAATTTTAAACGACAAGCACTATTATTTTAGTGAAATACTTTTACCGATTGG
>NQII01013961.1:0-18347 GCA_002778355.1 Clitarchus hookeri | reverse complement strand
CACGAGTGGAGTCGGGACGTATCAACTGTTCACGAGCAGTCGGCAGGCTAGAACTTCATAGTTAGCCAATATGGCCACACTATTCCACCACTTCCATACTGAAAATACAACAAAATATATTTATATTTTTTGTGTTTAAACTCTGATCAGTAAAACAATTGTAAACCACGGCTTAAAATTTGTATGCCCCGATTATTATTTAAGTACACTGGGTTTGCTGCAACATAGAGTTATTTTACGTTTTTCATTACCATATTTACATCTGAACCATGGTTATATAATGTAATTACTATATAAATGGCGACGGTTCCGGCTCTGAACTGTTGCCGAAAAGGCATTGTAAGGCCAGCAGAGATGTAAAGAGTCTGGCCATTGGATGGAGCTGCTCAGTCTCGGAACTGTTCAGTCTCGAAGCGGTTGCAGAATCGCGAACGTTTCCTGCGAATTAACCGTTCCAGAGACAGAATCTATCTCCGTCTCGAACTATAGTATACTCCGAACGATTTCGGCGAATGAACCGTTCCTGAGATGGAATCGCTCTCCGTCTCGAAGTGTTGTGAACTCGCAAATGGTTCCGGCGAATGAGCCATTCCGGTAACAGAATAGCTCTCCGTCACGAACTGTTGTGAACTCGCAAATAGTTCAGACCATGGAGACCATGGCTCCGACGAATTAACTGAACCACCTACAGTATCGGAACCGTTGTGAACTGTTGAAAACACATGAAACATAATACCAAACCCACAGTGGAACAGAAATGTGAATAAAAAAAAGTTTTAACTGTAAACAAACACTGCAACAGGAGTATTTTTAAGTTCAGAATGTTTCGTCGAGACTCACCAGTACGGATAAAATATGCTTAAATACATGTTATAGTTATTTTCTCGAAATAAACCTCTATTTTTCAATATTATAAACATTTGTTTCTATTGACATAATTCTGCTGTGCGTTGTAAGATGAGCTCATGCTGCGACGCCTGGTATATTCCCCGGTGACATCATGTCAACTGGCCAGGGTATAGTGCTACATAACCCCTGGTGGTATGAAACAGTGGGGAATAAAATACGCTGTACATAAAAAGTGCTTCGAACCCCGTATCTAATAAACTCTGTTCCATTTCTTTATGAAACGTGCAATCGAATGTGGTTACCCACACTCCTTTTGAGGAAATGGACTCGTCCAACTCCCCAGGTTGGGACACTTGGACTCGCCCATGGGCGAGGTTTCCCAGAAGTGGTATAGCCGATTTTAGGACATATATTTGTATAAATTTTCATTATTTATTATATTATGTGAATCTAAGTAAATATGTCTTCTTCATTTCAGCATACTGCCTAAACTGGCCTTGGTTCCTTTTCATTCAATTCTTTATTGCAGTGACATACCCCTTGATGTTACATTCAAATGCATAATTAGCATTTAATTAAGAGTCGGGTATGCCACCAATATGTGATTCTGCTATGTAATTTTATTATGTATGGCTTTGTTTAGTTATAAGTTGGCTCAGTGTATTATTCATGCATTTATGGCGCCGGCTTCAGCCACCACTAGTGGAAGCCGACGCCATGATGCCAGTATGACACCAGCACTCAGGCCAACAAGCATCGCGGGAGTTTCACTCTGCATGGACCCCCTCGGCACCTTCAAAATTAGATGTATTCATTTCACTGCAATAATAATGTAAATGGACCAGAACCTTTACTTTTCTTGCCAAGGGGTTGAAGTCTATCAACCTGTTGTTTAACCAGGGCTTAACAAATCACACATACATCAACTTATATTCATGGCCTAAGCAATTTTATCCACATTGGTCATCGGCAGACCGATTGCCGAGTCTGCTTAAGTGTGTACATGTAGTATAAGGGCTCATATATAAAAAACCACAAGTAAACGTCTAAAGCCCATGCTTGCATTTTTTTTTAACCCTGGCTGAGTTCTTATGGTGCTGCACCCACTTGTAGCGCAAGAAAAGTGAGTATAAATGTGTGTAAGGTGGCTAACAACCTCACCATTATAATTATGAAAACAAGTTAAGCTTTCTGGAATACATGCTTCATTTACTTCTTCAAATACCATACATCATCTGTGGACTCCAGGTACTCATGGACAGTCGACCGAACGACCTTCAATAAACTCATGCTCTGAGTTATGGAGCTGGGAAAATTAACCAGCCAACCACCTCAATCTGATAGACAAGGTAAGGTGGGAAATGTCATCATCATCCCTGGAACCCCCTCGTTTCAAATTATGTTGTTTATAGTTATTTCAGATTTCATGGCATTTTTTAAAGCATGGTCTAGCAATGTTGTGGTTGTTTCATCTACTCTGGTTGGATATGTAGTTTTGCACAGTAAGTAGCCATATGTGGATAACAAACATTGATCAAAATTAGCTAAGTAGTCTCATTTTAGGACACCATCATAAAAATATCCTACTATTTAACTATTTTAAAAATTAATATGGTCTAGGTGTTCTTCAAAGGACCTGAGGAAAGCCTGACTCTGTAGTCATTATATATTCTATAAGGTGGTGACATATAATAAAGACTGTTTTCGTGTTAGAAGTTATATCATTATTTAACTGTGGCGTTCTTGTGTTTTATGTAAAGTATGGAACTTCAAGGCACTGTTTATAAATATCTCACAGCAACCACCAGGTTTTTATTGGCTAACATATAAGCCATTAAAATTCTTAAAATTATAGTATTTACATTCTTTTTTTGCATCCATGTTTCCGATACACATTACGTATATAANATTCTATAAGGTGGTGACATATAATAAAGACTGTTTTCGTGTTAGAAGTTATATCATTATTTAACTGTGGCGTTCTTGTGTTTTATGTAAAGTATGGAACTTCAAGGCACTGTTTATAAATATCTCACAGCAACCACCAGGTTTTTATTGGCTAACATATAAGCCATTAAAATTCTTAAAATTATAGTATTTACATTCTTTTTTTGCATCCATGTTTCCGATACACATTACGTATATAATAACTAAGGCAATGCAGATTAATATCTATTCCATCCAATTAATTTTTTTATGGACCTAGTATTTAAATAGAGAACTGCTGGATCTGTATTATCAGGAGGTGCTTGATTGTGAATTATATAATCACCGAGACTAATATAGTTTGATTCTTTACAAGTGATTTTGTTCGTCAGGGCATGTAGGGAGTTCTCATTGTCGGACTCGTCGTCACACATGTGGAGTACTGGTATTCTTGTTTTCCTTTGTGAGGACCTTCAGATCTTCACTTGATTGGATCGTGGTAACTTTGGCATTTTAGTTTTCTCGTACGAATATTTTGCAGTCTTTCATCCAGATGAATCTATAACATTTGGACTTGAGGTCTCTCGCTTGCTTAAAGAGAGATTTTTTCAAAGCTGTCAAATGTTAATTTATGTTTACAGGTCTTTTTGGTGTATTGAGACCAGTGTCTACAGAATGTAAAGGATCACGCCTCTTCTTTTTTGCATTAAGTAATTCGTTTTTCTTGTTTCTGTTGACGAATTTTACGATTGGAAAGGGTTGTTCAATTTTCCTGATCAGTAGCCTATGACAAATGTCAACATCGGCGGCTGTTATTTTAATATTTAGCTCTGTCCCAACAGTATTTACTACCTCCATGGTGTCCTCGTGTTTGAGTCAAGGGATGCCATCGATATCCAAGTTTTTCACAAGTTTATATTGCTCTAAATTCCTTCGATCATGTATACCTAGATGTCCGATACCGTCATTTGTTTTGAAGCTCACGGCAAAAACAGCTGATGAGGAGCATGGTAGGCTTAAGGAACATTAGTTGTATATGCGTGGAAGTGTTTTTTCTCACTGAAAAATGGTTAATCCACACGTTGCATATGTATGTACACAAAGATTTGAAAAAATATGCAAGATTTCCTTTCACTCGTAAGTAGATTTGTTAAATAAAGGCGATTATTATTTATCTTGTTTAAGTCAGTCTTACGAGCAGTGGAGTTAATGTATAGAACATCATGTTTTTTTGAACTGTAACATGGTAATAATAGTGGTTTCTGTTCACCTAATTCGAAATTTATTCAAAGTTGCCCCTTTATTGAATTGTGTACTATTAAATAGGCTATTCGTTTTAGCTTTAACAAAAAACAACAAACCAAAGTGTAAACAGGAGGTTACCACGAATACATTTAATTCAGAAACAGAAACTGAAGGCCATTTAATTGAACACAAAAATGGACAACTGAGGCAATGTCGGCACCGAAAGGACATTATAATTAAGCTGTTGATCTATTCTTTAAAAGCAAACATCTACAACTAGCTGGTTTACAGAGACGCGACTTATAAGTAGGCACTTATATAAATTTAACTATACAGATATATTTCACAAATAATTCGCTCGTGCACTACATTTTGTGTAAATAAGCTATATATTGTTTTAAATTCATGGCAAACTATTTACACTTGACATCGCAATTGCTTTAAACATTGTATCAAATGACTTGACTGTGTCATGATACCACTAGTCACCTGTGTGAGATGTCAGCCTCAAAAGAAAAACAGCAGCTGTAGCCAATGAGCACTCTATAAGTATATATGCTCGAATGTAAATTTTCATTTTCCATTTTCAGGAAGGAAATGTTGAGTTCTATCTCAATTATCTGTTTTTCAAGTGTTGCCACCTTCACTTGCAATTCACTGATATTTGAATTTACTATTAAATATTTCCTCTAACAGCGAGTGCAGTGCCTCTTTAATTGCATCCGCACTGTTTTCCGTGCCTGCAGTTGTTCCTCAGCGATTTCGTCTAACTTACCCAACTTTTGTAGCACTTCACTCAGGATTACGTCAGTCTTGATGTGGAATTTACGGTGTTCGCAGTTGGTATCACTGTTGTTTTCGGTTGGATTGACCCTTTCGCATCACTTGATTTTTTTTATGTTCCCTGTAAACAAAATTTGTGGATGACAAACAGTGGAATATTGGATGTATATTTACACTGGGAAACAGTTGTTGATGTTANTCTTGATGTGGAATTTACGGTGTTCGCAGTTGGTATCACTGTTGTTTTCGGTTGGATTGACCCTTTCGCATCACTTGATTTTTTTTATGTTCCCTGTAAACAAAATTTGTGGATGACAAACAGTGGAATATTGGATGTATATTTACACTGGGAAACAGTTGTTGATGTTAGTACGGATTTCATTAAAGCTTCAGAATGTTTTAATTGCGGGGTATTGCTGGTAGTTAGAATTAAATAAGTTTTAAGGAATTATTCTCTCTAAAAGTGTGAATGTATGGCCTATAAGCTTTTGTCTAGCTATTGATTGACGTGAACCACGCACCTCGCTCCTTGTGCCCACTCTGAGCGCCACAGTCACATCAACTGCACCGGGCCGCACCAGCATCAGCAGGGCAAGAGTGCATTGTACAGGTTGACAAGAACGTAACATGCACCTTCTTGCCAACAGATACAATGTGACTCAAGAGGTCGTCCTACTTTATTATTACAAGACGTAACTCTTGTAATAAATAAGTAGGATATACGAAACTGTGTTTACCACAATGCTACAGCCATTGAGCATACAGGCCATTGGTCGTTACGTCGTAGCAGCTCGCGCCGTGACATACCTCCAAGTGGCATCAACTGGTCTGTAGGCCGAAGCTGAAGTGTTAAGTGCCCCAAAGTGCGAACAATAGTACGCAGCACTTTTCTATACACACCACACAACTTCATCTAACTCAAAGTTACAGTCAGGGGTAGGGTGTTATTGTATTAAGAGCCATCAAGCATGGCAACCCATACCCCTTTGCCCAGGTGGACTCGTCCATCCCTTCAGGAGACAGCCCCCTGGAAACACTGTAGCCAGTGAAATACAAACACATCACAGGAAAGGAAATACAGAGACTTTTCACAAGAAAGCATAAAAGTGTATTCAATGTCTATTTATAAGGGAGTAATCGTATTTTCATAAAGGAGGACTGCCTATAAAAGCCTCCATCATAGTAACATTTCATTTAGTGTGGTGACACTGCCTGTAAACTTCACAACATTATCCTTAACAGATATTTGTTAATCAGTGGGGGTGTCACCAATGTGTTTCATTTAATTAATATATTTTTTCACCATTGCAATAATGTTGCATAGTGCTTATGTCATGTTATAACATTCGGTGTTTGAAGTCGGTTCATGCAACTTGTGATATAAGCCGACGCCATTCGTGCAGTTCGGTTAAGCACACAAGCCAGACTGGCAGCGTGGTTATCCACTCCGTGAGCCCCCTTATTTAGGCTGATAACACTTCATTGCAATAGTAACTTAATTAACCAGAACATTTGATTTCTTTCTTTTCTGTACCGAGCGGAGAACCACGTGCACTCTCACCAGAGAGCTTAACGCTTAGGTCATTTTCATGCTAAGGTCACCGGCAGGCCGTAAGTGGTGGGCCCATTTCTTTTAATATTCACATGTCCACTTCTTGAACATGTAATCAAGTATGTGAGTAAACAGCTTTACAACATTCAGTGAGTGTTGATTCATTGTCCTCCGGGACACATAAGGTACTTCATCCCACAAATTTTCTCATATATTTCAGGCTTGAGAGACAGCCTATAGTCTCGTCATAAGGTCAATGTATGTAATTAGTGTAATATTAAGTGTGTGACAAATTCATCTTCAAACTGACGGAGTCATTCAGAGCCCCCTAGGACGTCGACCGAACAACCCACATCACTAACTTTCCACTGAGTTATGGCGCCGGGCAATTCTAAACTCAGCTAGCCCTGAGTCACCTCGACCACATTACTATTATTAATTATTTTACTGTACAGTTCACAATTAAGAAACATTCTGAAAGTGAGCACTAAGTTCTATATATTTTGGTTTCCACAATAGTGAGGACCTGCGTGTTTAGTAAACACACATTTTTTCCCTTGGTAGTGAGTTAGCATTCAGTATTTAAACACCAAGTAATGGAATCTATTAACCAATACTCACAAAGAGCATTGTACAGTCCCATACAACAAATTGATGCTCAAATGAAAACTGATGTTTGTATTATTCTGTAAGCATTTAATAATTGCAAATATGCTGATACAAAATAATGGCTTTTAATATTGATAATCTGGGAAAAAAAACTAGGTGCATTTTGAAAAGTGTTTATTCATTTAATAGAATTCGAGAAATTAAATAAAATTCACAATGGACAGAAAAGGTAGTACATTACAGTTTTAATGCCATCAGTAGCTGATGTACACTAGCGTTTGTTTCATTCAAAGAAACAAGGTGTTTTCTACAGTTTTCAGTGTGGAATAACCTACAAAGTTATGTATGCTCTAGTTGGCAACATTATTTATCGATATCTTAAGGGACTAGAATTCAACAAATTCTTGCTACATATTTTTATATTTCCTGTTGGTCATAATAGTAAAACATCTCTGAATCAGCATGTAGTACGTAGTGCCTCCACAGTAACATCATTGTTACTCAATACACACCAAGCACTTCTCAACGCTAGGTATGGATACTACCTTGAGACACGCTACGAGAACTCTAAAAGGATCTTTGCTAGCAACACTGCTGCTAATTAATTTCTAAGAACCAAGTGGCAAAATGTAATGTTAGTGCAGTTCGTCAAGGTTTTACAATCCTCTCATACCAATCATAACTAAACAGAGACTCAGTATAGTTAGGCCTAAGTTATTCTCAATGATAGTCTTTAAGTGAAGTCCATCAGTTTTTAACACATTTCCCATAGGCACTATCAAGCAAAAAAAATTGGTATCAACCTGCAAAAAAAAAAATCATCACCATAGTCACAGCCGCATGCCTCGTACTGCCAACATCAGAATCATGAATACAAAATATGGTACAGAAAAAAAAAATTTATGTGTACCAGCACACTGATGTAATCAATATTTCATTATTTTATAATTAAATACAAATTTCCCATATGATAAACAGAATACTAGGAAAATTAAGCACAACCTTAAAACAAATTAATTATAAACCTGACTTTTTTTTATCATCTTTCAACTCTAATTGTTAATACACATAGGTACAGCTTTCGTGTTTTGAATTTCAATATTTTTAGAACAAGCATTTAGCACAGTGGAACATCAATCACATTACAATAAAGTATAAAAATAATACAATATTTATGAAATATGTAATGATGCACAACCTCAAAAATATAGAACTACTACAAACTGTTAAGCCCATAATATGATTATTTGATCTCAATCACAGCCAGCTGTATAGATACATTTAAACTCGGAATCAGCTGTACTTACTGCCTTGAAAATTTTAGTGTAAGCAAGTGAACATTATTCGAGGCTTGTTTTCAAAAATCACAAGTATTCTCAAAATATGTATAAATTAAAACCACACCCCAATGTTGGAAATTGGAAATACAGTGATAGGTACTTATATTACTGAGGTTTTATGGATGTGCCAGTTGTTAAGTTTGGAATTAATGAAATGCAATGCTGCAGGAAAGTTACTTACCAAAATTAATTATTGATATACAAAATAACTTCCCAACTGTTTTTTTACTTGACTAGTCTTTGAGACAAAAGTGTTACTTAGAATACCAATTAACTTTATAGTGTTTTGTGTTGAAGATATGATGTGTATAACTGAGAGCAGTACACCTCAAAGTACAGTGTAAGTATTAAATTTAACAAGTCAGATTATAATTACTATAAGGGCATAATACTGTCTTGAATGAAGTTTTTCAATAATATTAACTAAAAATAACAAAGCATTTCTGCAGGGACATTAAAAACAACAAAATACTTAAAGAGTATGGAAAACAAAATTACTCTTTTTAGACATAAAAAAATTGGTCAGCGGAATAAAAACAACTCAAGAATATATTTAAAATGTTTGGCGGATCAGCAGTTTATATTTAAGCTGTTATCTTTCAGGTAAGTTTCAACAGCGTATCCAGAGAAAGTAGAGCCGCTGTTTAACTCGGAACCATACTGAAACTTAAATTATATGATCAGGCCTCTTGGACTTCTCAAATTGTTACAGAAATAAGTTTGTCTAAGATGCAGTAATTTGTTTTAACATTCTTGCAAAAATGCAGTAATAAAAATATTACTTGTTTTCTCAGATCAAATCGGCTCTCAAGACCACGATGTTAAGAGCCGCACAGATCTCTTCACTCACTTATTCTCAGATCAACATACGTATTTCCAAAAGAAGTAAAAATCCACATATTTCAAAATTAAAACTTTAAAGAAAATATATAATGAAAGATTTCCTGAACAAATTGTAGTTATACTGTGTGTTTAAGTTACACAGTTTTTGTAGCACCTTCGTGTCACAATCTTCAGCACCCATAGATACTCTCGTTACAACACAAGGATGGCACATCAATATGAGGTGGGATCAAGATTCCTGTGTAGACTAGGGGTTACTACTGCAAGGAAAATATATGGGCGTGCTTCAGTTTTATTATTAAATAAAGTAATAATTAAGTCATAGGCACACTCATGGTGTAGCTCAAATTTTACCAATCACGACGTTATAGTGGTAAATGCATATCTTATCCATGGGCGATTATTTACGAAGTACAATTAAATCAAATACTTGTTTCTTTTGAACAACTGTTCAATAAAAAAAATTTTCTTTGTCCCAACACCACACACATGCACACACACACATATATATATAAAACATGAGTATATACTTTCTTCTTATTATTATAATTTTTTTAGTATTAGCCAAATTGTTTTTAACAAACTATAATCTCCTTTTCTTTTATTTTATTATATGGCCATGACTATATCGTCGGGTACCCACGATCGCTTCCTTTAAAAATATACATTACTGAAAATTTACTTTTAATACATTCTTTGAATTATTATTGTAATTTAAAAACACAAATAATTTCATATTTGAACAGTCCAAAAAATTACACATACCTTAACTGACGTAGCGTCAGACCGAAAGTTCGGAGCACTCCAGAGTATATGCAACAGGCAAAAAATTAATTAGAGAAAACTTGATTCCAGAATTCAGAAGCTACTGCGGTGCCTGCCCTTTATTCACCTTGGTACGGTTTTGCTGGTGAACATTAAGCCATGCCAGGAACCGCTAAACATAAATGAAAAATATCGTATTCACAAAAAATAATATGATCCCGTCGCAAAGTAAAATATCCGCAAACAAATATACCCAAACTGGCGGATGAAAACTATTTCATCTCAAGATGATGAAAGATTCCAAAAGTAAGCAAACGTCAGAAGACTACATGCTCTATGGCGAGAAAACGAAGAAGGAAGCTGCCGCTGTTCATCATCACTGACACGCTACTCCTTCGGCTTTAAGAGGTACAGGCCCTGTGAGGGGCCCTTATCCACCCAGTTATCTATCATGATTGGGACAGCTAGCCTGACCAACCTGGCTGTTTTCAAATTGTAAATAAACTGTGGATAACCACAATCCAATCCCCCAGTACTCCAGGGCAGCACCTAGAGTCAGTACCCATGCTGTGATTTACCTCATTTCCCCCTGCATGAGTGAAGGGGTTTGGAAAGGGGTGGTAAAGTTAATTTTGCTGAATTTTAAAGTTTTAGGACTTTAAGTGCTGAGTTGGTTCGTTAAAAAGCGGAAGTTAAAACCAAAGTGAAATGAATTTAAAAAATGTTTATTACAATTTCATATACATGACTGGAGTGGTTCTGGAAGGGAGGTCTTTAATTAATCAAAATAATTAGTTGATAAGTTTGTGTTGTATTACTGAAAAAGGTTTAAATTTATAGACTAGAATAAAATCGGAAGGTAACAGATACTTATTAATAACTAGATATGCCCGCGGCTCTGCTCATGTGGACTACAGAATTATTGTTTTGATTTTTTTTTTAATAAAGATGAATTTCACTTAGTGTTAATAATGAGATAAATTATCACTAGACAAATATTTTTAATATAAACATACTTTTTTTTTTACATTTTAATATTTTGCATTGTTACTTGTTGATTTTTATTTTCCTAATCTAAAGACATATATTTTTTCGCAGGACCTCTTCGTACACACCATGTCTCGTATTTTTATTGGGCGCAAGTACATACAAATTGCTACTGCAACTGACTCGCGAACATGCGACATATAATTGTCCATGTGAAAAGCATGGCTGTTGGAGGTCAACTCTAGCAACTTTCAGGGTTTGACCTTGTTAATTATTTATAGTAAAAGCAAAACAAACCCTGATCGGAAATTGGAGAAGCTTAAACTGGAAGGATAAATCCATAGGAATCATGGGTATTCTGGGTATTAAGATTATTTTGCCAGTACCAGTGGCACTCATAATAGTTGCTTCAATAACATAATCCCTCAAACTGTTTACTTGCAGGCGAGAGCCNTGCCAGTACCAGTGGCACTCATAATAGTTGCTTCAATAACATAATCCCTCAAACTGTTTACTTGCAGGCGAGAGCCATTGCACAATTTTGGAGGACTTATGTTCCATAATAACATGATTGGTGCACCAATTTTTACAGCAAGAGTGTAAACAGGCAAACTTGATGGATTAAGGGAATTCAAGAATTCAGTCTGATAGTGGACTGTGTCTTCCTCTTGACAGTGTCAACAGACGTATACATTCGGGAGGGTGATTAAATCCTGTTCAGGAACGTTTTATTGATATTTGTGACGATTTCATTTTTTTATGTTAAGATAGATTCATCTTGGAACCATGNCTGTTCAGGAACGTTTTATTGATATTTGTGACGATTTCATTTTTTTATGTTAAGATAGATTCATCTTGGAACCATGGCAGAGGCTTGGTTGTGATTCTTTGGAGGTATCGATAGATTTGTTTAATTAAATCCTGCAGAGCATTAATATTTGTGCATAAGTTCATATTTTCAATCGATATTTCTTCATGGGTTTCTGGGACAGCTCAATTTCCAATTTTAAGTATGACGTGGTCGAAGTTACCCAGAACTGGTTGAGTGTTGAAGTGCCCGGTGCCATAACCTAGTTAACCGAGTTAATGATGAGAAAGGTTCGGTCTACGACCCAGGGGGCCCTAGATGCTTCTGTCAATTTGTTAATGATGTTGTCACATACTTACTGTTATAGTAGGGTCGCTTAACATGAAGATGTGGACACACCGGATAAAAGCACCAAATTTTTTCCAGGTACTAATTAGGTACTTAGGTTTTAATTTTTGACAGGAACCTACTCCTCCATCAGCCATATTGGATTTTATGGCAGCTATTTTTAAATATAGGTATATTATCAATATCTCGGCTTCTAAAACACTTAGGACCACAAACTTAGTGTCTCTGTTTACATATTTGGGGTCAGGGAATACAACTACACAACTTATTAATGTATCAGACTATATATTTATTCACTAATATATGTACCAATTACAAACTATTCACCAATTTACTGTTATGTCCTCATTTTCTAATATGTGTTATATTTTATTTTAGATTTAATTGTAATACAAGATGGATTGGAACAAGTGTGTGATCTGTCAGAAAAGAACTTCAGAAAAACTAAAATGTCCACTCAATACACATGGAATCGAAGACAAGACATCACCATACTGGTCTTTCTTGAACAATACCAATGAGTTTAGAAGCTTGGAGTCATTGCCAGGGAAACTAAATTTTGGAGTCGACATGAGTGCGTCTGAACTGGTCGAAAACCATGATGCATGGCATAAATCTTGTCATGTCAAGTTCAACAATTTGAAGTTGGATAGAGCTAGAAAGCAGGGAAATACTTCAGGAGGCAGCACAACTGTGGAGAAACTATTCCTGCATGAAGCGAGTGACAAATTGGCGTGTTTTTTATGTCGTGGGAGTGACCGACTCCTTCATGAATTTCGGACATTAACAAATGATACGATCATACGAAAAATTGCAACAGAACTGCAAGAAACTCGGTTGTTGGCAGCATTAGAAGGTGGTGATCTCATTGCCCTTGACACCAAATATAATCTGCAATGTTATGCAGCACTGAGAAATTGCTACTGGTCTCACCTAAGGAAACTACAGCACGATTTGGTGGGAGGACCTGCAGAGGAAAGTCAGATAAATGCTAGAGTACTTGTGGAGCTTTATACTCATATAGAGAACTGTGTGGAAGATGGGACCTTCTACTTTAAATTTTCAAAGTTGCATGAACTGTATGAGAACCGATTAAAAATTCTTGGCATTGAGAAGGATGTTAACAGAACCAGAATGAAGGAGAAATTGCTAGCTCACTTTCCACAAGCGCAAGAACAAACTGATGGAAAGTATAAGGTTTTTGTGTTTGAAGAAGGCATGTGGGAAATGCTGCAGCAGGCCATGTCATGTGATTACGATCATGGTGCCCTTTTTTTTAGCTACGACTGCCAAGTTAGAGCGAAAAGAAATTGCAAGTTACACAGGTTTCCACTTCGATGGTAATTTTCCTTCTGGTCGTCAGTAACAGTCAGTGCCAACTGTTCTGAATACCCCCGTAGGTATGATTTTGAATTGTGCTAATGTGAGTGATCAAGATGCTATATATTCACAGGCAAATCTCACAATCTGCCAGACCATTGTATTTAACTGCAAGAAACAGTTTGCATCCACGAAATCCCGGCATTCATTACAAAGGGAGACACCATTGCCACATTATAGCGGAATGAAGATTCACACAGACACCAGGTCAAAAGAAACTTCCAAGCAACTACATAAATTGGGGGTCAGTGTAAGCTATGACAGAGTTCTTCATCTTGAGAGCAACCTTGCAACTGCTACATGTGCTGATTTTCGTGAGAAAGGAGCAGTGGTTCCAGCTCAGCTAAAAAAAAGACTTTACTGTGGGTTCACTTGATAACTTGGACCACAATCCTTCAAGTATGACCGCTGTGGGATCATTTCATGGCACTGGTATAAGTCTGTTCCAGTTTCCTACATTGTCTAATTTGGGGGTGAAGCAAAGAGAGATGAGTCTGTCTTTGGCTGTTAAAAAGAATCATCAGTTGCCAGAAATCTTTACCACTGTCCCAGCTGTGGCTTTGAAGACGAACGATGTATTTGTTTCAAAGCATTCAAATGATTCACAACAGAAGGTAGGACAACTAGAAGTTGCAAAATTGGAGGAAATTTTCAGGTGGTCGGAGGTCTCTGATTGCCTGAGATATCGTGCGGTAGATTGGGTTACTATCTGCTACTCAAGAGAAGTTACCACTGTCGTATTCATACCCGAATATATTTTATAACTGAAAGTTTTCATCGGAAAAATTAAAAATTTTTAATTTGGGCTATAAAAAATCTTATTTGATTTCTGTTAATAAATAAAGATAAGAAAAAAAACTTTATATTAGGGTATCTGGCCCAGTTAATAAATAAAATATTAATTAAAAAATCTGTGATTCTATGTTTGCTCAGGCTGTTTGCAGTTAAACTATATTGGCCAGTGAATTTAAGTTATGAACTGTAATTTAATAAGTGAACAGTGGTTTACTTGCAGAGTGCCTTAAATATAAGTTATAGCAAGTAAAAGTGCTGCAATCAGTTGATTTTGGTTTAATAATTCGCCTTTGTGTCACTCGTGAGAGTTTTGTTTAAGTGTAGTGAGTATTTCGTGGTCATTCCAGGGCAGGTTGCGGAGATAGGGGATTGTTTTCCGGGTCATGTAGACCAACTTGGTGGTGACAAACTTGGACATGGCCTCCAGTAGCAACATGCATTTGTATTCCTTGTCTGTTAGATGTTTGGCTTGGGTGATGAAAGAACGAAAATGAGCTTAAGGGACTGAAAGTCAGAACTCTATTGTTGTTATTATGTATTTAAAAATTGATTATATATATAATGTCTATATAATATGTATCATGTTATCCCATGTAGTTCATTAAGTTGCTGTTATGCCTGGCACCATGTTGTTTTACTCTAAATGCGTCAGTCTTGCTTCGAAACTTATCGAGTGCGTTTATAAATAATAGGTTATGGACCCAGGATAATTTATTTCCAGTTAAAACGTGGTTTACTCGTGAATATATGCATGTGTAGACTCGTCCTAAAATTTGCAATAAATTATATGTCAGTCGTGCCGAAATTGCTAGGCCGCGAAAATTACAGCGATTGGACCTTCGCTGTGGAAAACTACCTTGTACTTGAGGGGTTTTCGAAGTGTTTGGATGACACAGATGGACGGACAGTGATAAGAAACTAAAGCCAAAGCAAAATTAGTACTGACACTAGATCCTTCACTGTTTATCCATGTAAAAGAAGCGAAAACTGCAAAGGAAATCTGGGATGCCTTGAAGAGGTTATATGACGACCCAGGTTACACGAGACAAATAAGTTTATTAAGAAGTCTGATCACCACCAGACTTGAAAATTGAAATTCAATGTTCAATTACGTCAATCAAATTGTTGAAACAGGCCAAAAAATTCGTGGCACAGGTTTCAAAATCGATGACGAATGGATTGGTGCATTACTGGTGGTGGGATTACCCGAAAAAGTTTTCCCCAATAATAATGGCTATTGAACAATCAGGTATTTCTACAGATTCTATCAAAACAAAATTGCTGGATATGGAAGGTGATGTTGGTGAGAGTGGCAGTGCATTTGCGGTAAAAGTAAACTTTCGCGGCCATGGTAAACACTACCAGAAACGAGGAGCCAACAACGCGAGTGATAATCGGAAAAATGACACAGACTTTTCAACGATCAAGTGCTATTGTAGTAAACAAACTAGACATTTTATAAACAAGTGCCCGAATAGAGAATCATACAATAAAAAACGTGATACTCCGATTGCGTTCAGCGCAGTGTTTCTCACTGGAAATTTAAAAAGACGGATTGGTATGTGAATTCAGGAGCTAGTTCTTATCTTAGTGCAAAGGCAGAGTTTATTTAAAACAATCTTGAAGATCCAGCCATAAAGGAAATTATGGTGGCTAACTGAGAAAAGATTCAAGTAACTTGCAAAGGTAGTGTTGAAATTAAAACAGTTGTCGATGAATGTCGCTTTAACATAGAAGTTAAAAATGTTCTTTGTGTACCCGAATTGTCTAGAAACCTTTTATCTGGAAACCAAATAATAAAAAATGGGAATACAGTGAATTTTGAGTATGACTGTTGTTTAATCTATAACAAGAACAATGAATTAGATGATACCACTGATCTTGTGGATGTTGTATATAAATTAAAGACTGTGAAAGACAACAGTTGTTTACTTACATCTTGCATAGTCACAGGAGAAACATGGCTCAGAAAATTTTCCATATATAAAGCACCTTTTTACAAAAAAACGAAAAATGGTTTGGTTGAAGGTCTCGATTTTTATGGTGAAGTTCGAATCCAAAGACAAAACTGTATGGTGTGTTGCGGGGGCAAACAATTAAAATTGTCATTCTCACATAAAGGTAATAGAGCCGAAAATGTGTTAGAAGTTATACATGCTGATGTGTATGGGCCTATGGCAACCATGTCATTGGGTGGTAAAATATTTTGTGTGTCTTTTGAAGATGATTTCAGTCGAATGGCTTTTGTATATTTTATCAAGACAAAGGATGAAGTATTTTGTTGTTCTAAACAATTTAAAAGCATGGCTGAAAATCAGAAAAATCTTAAAGTTATAATGTTGAAAACAGACAATGGTTATGAATTTAGTTCAAAAGAATTTGAAAGGTATTAAAAATATAATGGAATCATTCACCAGAAAACTAACCCCTATACTCTACAACAAAATGTGATGTTAGAGCATTTAAATCGCTCTGTTGTTGAAAAGGCTAAGTGCTTATTATTTGATGCTAACATGAAGAAAGTTTTTTGGGCACAGGCAGTAAACACAGCGGTTTACTTGCGTAACAGATCGATAGTCTCAGGTTTGAACAAAACACCATATGAATATTGGTCAGGTGTTAAACCCGATGTGAGTCAACTAAGAGTTTTTGGAAATACTGTGATGGTACATGTTTTGAAAGAAAAAAGGTTGAAGTGGGACAAAAAGGCGACAAAACAAATTTTTGTTGGATATGGATTTGTTTGTATCCTGTAACTTCGCCCGGAGCATGTGAAAACAGCACACAACAAGTCCTTCCAGAACTACGGCACTTTACAAATATCACTAATTATGTTGTTCACTCAAATGGCTTCGGTATTCATTATATCCCGTCACATCTACTACATAATAGAAATATATAACACATGTCAAATGCCATATTATTCGTCATCCAAATATAAGGAGCGAGAAAGTAAACGCTGGTGTGATGTCAATGCAAAACGGTCAATTAGTAACCGAGTTGGTGGAGTCGTTTTCACATTTTTTTTGCAGAACCACATTTCTAATTTATTTTTCCAGAGCTATTTAAAACCGTTTTTACTCATTGTGGTATAATGTATGAAATGGTGTATGTAATGGCAACAGTTTACATATGAAGTATTCTGTTGGGCACATTTCTTACTCTAGATAATAACATCACATTAAACTCAAGCATATAATTTAGGAGTACATGTCTACAGAATTAAAATTTAAATAAGAAGAAAACTCTTTCATGCAATCTACTAAACACTTGGTAAAAAAAACTGTCTTTTCTGAAGAAAAAAAATGAAATGAAAATAATTTGAAGACAAAATTGGATTGAAAGAAAATTGATGCTGATTGTGAGATACTGTTGGTTCCAGCCAGAATCTACCTGACTCTGCCCTATCCCTGGTCTGACTCACAGTAGCTAACCGGGATTCACATTCATAAATTAATTACAAATACCAGATATCACATCCTACCATTTTATTTTCACTACTGAACATACCATTCAAACCAAACCTTCAAACACTTTCAAGGTACATAACATTGCTATCAACATTTACTTTTCACAACTACGTCACTTCCAACAAAAAAAATTAGCCTCCAGCAAACAGATAATATACAACTAAAAATTGTTAACCAACCAACAAATAAAGAATAATAATAAGAAATGGTCTCATTTCCAACATACTCCCAACTTTTGATTGTGGGACTATCAATCAAAACACATAACAAAATTTCTGTATCTAAAGGACATTTGGAATTCAATTATTTACAACTCAGAATTCTGTCTTCATTCAAATAAAAACATTGAGGGTAGTATCACCAATCTGCCACTCCTACTGACCACCACATTCTGCCTAACAGGAGCAGGAAAAGCTACAGGGTACTCACTTTGTTCAGATGTCTCCAGTGGACCAGCCACCTTCAAGGGAGGAAATCTCTGCACAGGTATCACCATCTCACCCGATTTGGTCTCCACATGCACCACCCTTGCCTTGCTGTCTTTCCCAGGAAATACTTTTATCACCTTAGCCATGGGCCAGTCCATTCTTCTCCTACCATCACTGCAGACAATAACATCACCACCTTCCTTGATGTATCTGTGGCAA
>NQII01013960.1:0-10041 GCA_002778355.1 Clitarchus hookeri | reverse complement strand
TTAAACCTAACTGCAAAGTCATCACCTTGATAATGTTGCCGGAGGCTGATTCTACGAGACGGTTAGCGACGGCCGGACACACCCAACTTCCTGGTCTGCTTCGCTGGTCGGCTCGACGCCCAAAGGACCAAAGACGAAAAGACGCTGGTCGGGTCGTTACGCCGGTCTATATGATGCGCGTGGTTTTGCGGCCCCGCTCAGTGACCGGTGGAGGGGATTTCTGCAACTGTCTTCTTTCGCAAGGATCGACGACCAAATAGTGGTGTTGAAATCCCGCTCGTTTCCAGGTTTAATGTTTGAAGGTGTGATCAGGCAAGCCATTCAGCAAAGGCCTGATCACACCATTGCATCTCCCCCAATATTGTCTAGCGAGATGCCCTCATTTCGCCCTAGAGTCCGTGTGGCTTATGTTGCGGTGTTCATGTTGTGATAGCTGGAATATGGATCAGGTTGAAGTCCTCTTCGCTACGGTAGTAAACATATTTGAAAGGAATCAATGTAGACGGATAATTAGGGTATATGGAATTGCCAGTTGCCTTCATGCAGCCCTCGGGCAAGGTGGGCCGATCCAACGCAGGGCTGTGTCTTTACAGTGGCCTTGAGGTTCTTGAACTTGCATTTTCGCTGGGTGTACAAATTGTCTTCCACGCGAGCGCGGCAGACCTCCCCACAGGCGGTTCGCGAACGTGTCAGCCTTACTTGAATTCGTGAGTCCCTAAGCACAACGTTACATGGATCGTTAATAACAGCAATGCTTGTAATGAATGAAGGAAAATATATAAATCAATAATTACAATGAAAATATAAAACAATATTTTAAAATATAAAGTGTTTAAACTTTGTAAGTTAACTGCTCTCCCCGTTACAACAATTATTATGTGTAGTTGTACAGAAAATACAAGTACTTAAAAATAAATACATGTTCTAACACTGACAAAATATTAATGTGTTAAGATAATTGTTATATACTAAAACGGTGCGTGACGTCACGGGGTAGGGACACTGATGGGATGGTATCGAAACATTGAATATTATTTAATTAATAATTAGAACTTTCATAAAATTAATAAATTGTGCAGCTGTATTTTAACTACGTTTCAATACTTAAGAGGGAAGGAGAGAAGGGTATACTTATACTAGCAATGTTATGACATGTATTCTAAATTATACTAGTAGTATTAAAAAGAGAAAAAAATCTTTTCACAGAAATTTTGCCTTTTTACCATACAATGTATCAGTAATAATAATATAATGATATCTAAATTTGACAAACAAAATTAAAAGCGTTTTTTGCTAGCAATGTCAAAATTTACTTCTTAATGACTTCATTATTTTTGTGTACTGTGGCTATTCTTCAATGTGATTCGTAAAAGTAAGTCTGTTGATAGTATTTAAAAAAGTTGTACTGATATTGTTACAATCATTACAATATATATTAGTTTATTCTAGGTGCATGTAACATGTGTAGTTGGAAGNGTTGTACTGATATTGTTACAATCATTACAATATATATTAGTTTATTCTAGGTGCATGTAACATGTGTAGTTGGAAGGAAAAAAATTGCATCTTCTGTAGAAATGAAAAATTAGGTTTTTTTTTTTGTTATGTGTTACTGTTACCTTCATGGTGAAGTGTAAGTGGTGTAAGTAAAATACGTGAACCGCTGGTTACCAGTATATAATTTTACATATGACTCGCGATCTGGGTTAAGCGGTAGTGCTGACAGCTGTGAGCACAGTGTTGAGGTTGTTGTGCGTGACGTCAGGACTGGTGTTCACAGAAAAATCCAATTGCGTTCCTACTGCCGGAACTCTGTCAAGGCTAGTAGAGCACAGAAAAGAGGGTACTCTAGTCAGTTCAGAACTCCGCCAGAGGCCCAAAGATTGCTCCGCATCTCACACGAAACGAAAGATTTGACCTCCTGGGTAAGTACCCCTTACAATTGGGTGGATGTGGGTAAACTATGAACGGACAAGCACAGTCGAAGTGGATGTGTCTCGGGCACTATTCCCATTTCGTTAAACATCCTTAACATTGCACACAATTAATCCTTCTCACGTTAGGTTCAGCAGTCTGCGCATCAAACAATGCAGTATGACTGGCATGGCGTGTCACTAGCACGTCCGAAAGCCACGAGGATTGGCTAAGTCCTCGGATCACAGAAATGCATAAACCCAACAGAATTCATTCTCCCCGTTTCCTTATAGCACAGGTTTGTGACAGATACGTGAAAATATTGATAGTATGAGAAACTTAAACTAGAACAATAAACTTAAGTTTAAAGACGGGTTTGGCGGGAAGAATACTGCGTGGCGTGCGCTAGCACACTGTTTGGCACCACAGCGGCGCTCGTGCCAGGAGGTACTGCTGACGAGGGAATGTGTCGTCTCTAGTCAACGATATATCGTCCTGCCGCATGGTAACTCATACCGCATTACGGACTTTATGACAGAATAATAAAATTGTCATAGTTAACTGGCATACCTTATTCCTAAGCATGAAATGAGAAGTTTCTTAAATATATAGTATGTATACTGAGGGGAAAATTGAATAAAATATATATTTATTTTATCTGCCCACAGTATTACCTAACTATGTACAATATGGTGTACTGCATGAAGTTTGTTTGATTAGCATGAGTTGAAAGTTAATTTCACGAAAATGCTTACAGTATTACGAATTACTGTCACAGTAATAGATACATTTCAAATAACCATATCAAACGCACACAGGTGATCTACATTTTAATTTATATTACTAGCTTGGTATAGCTGAGATAAATTGTTAACACAAGAATATACGCAAATAGGGACTTGCGGTTCACACTGAAAGTCTTTACATTTGAATACCGATTGTTATTTAGGTTTCAAATAATTGCTTTAAGTGTTCAAATATTGGGCTGTAAAAGGTAAATTATTATTTAAACCTAATTCATTTTACAAGTAGATAAAATTACATTATTTAAATCGTACTTCTACTTTAAAGTTTTAGGTTAATAAACGGACGAGACTGAAATTGTGCTATTATTAATACGGAAATTAGCGTGGGTGGGTGGGGAATTTATTGAAATGGAGGTGGATGGTAGAGAAGCTTAAGCAAGGCAGCGAGACGGTAGGGAGAAACGAAGACTCCACCATTGTTACGAATTAAGATTTTCAGCTAATTCGTACTTGAAAGTTTCTGGGGTCAAAGCTTAATAATCACTCATGATTCGGTAGAGCACCCACAACAGTATAAGATGAGTTTTATTACATGAAGATTATACAGTTGCTATTTAAATGACACTTGATCGGGGGAGTTTGATATTGAATACCAAGATGATTATTCACTACATCTAAATCACGCCATTTTATTTAAACCTAAATGGAAAGTCATCATTTTGATAATGTTGCCAGTGGCTGATTCTACGAGATGGTTAGCTACGGCCGGATACACAGATCTTCCTGGTCTGCTTCGCTGGTCGGGTCGACGCCCAAAGGACAAAAGACGAAAAGACGCTGGTCGGGTTGTTACANCTGGTCGGGTCGACGCCCAAAGGACAAAAGACGAAAAGACGCTGGTCGGGTTGTTACACCGGCCTATATCAAGCGCGTGGTTCTGCGGCCCGCTCAGTGACCGGTGGAGGGGATTTCTGCAACTGTCTTCTTTCCCAAGGGTCGACGACCAAATGGTGGTGTTGCAATCCCGCTCGTTTCCAGGTTTAATGTTTGAAGGTGTGATCAGGCACGACGTTCAGCTAAGGCCTGATCACACCATGACATCGTGTCGTGGTGAAATTGTGATTTAACATACATGAAGCTTTTACACAATCAGAATAATATATTCATCTTTATAGGACATATCAAAATGCTAAGGTGACATTAGTAGTTTCATACGACCCTAAATAGAAGCGCGTGAGTTTACGTGTTCTAATATGTTACGGTGTAAGCCACTGAAAAATTAAATATTTAACTCAAAACTTTACAAAGTTGATATGAATTACTAATATTTATAATAAACTGCGATTAAAAAGCTAAGTTGTGCCGATAGTAAGTCACACTCCCATGGCACTTACAACGAAAATATTGCATGTAGATGTATTTTTAGCGAGTTGTGAGAATATATGCCCGGATAGCTCAGTCGGTAGAGCATTAGGCTTTTAACCTAAGGGTCCAGGGTTCAAGTCCCTGTTCGGGCGGTCGGGTTTCTTTTGTGCAGTCAGGGCAATTTTGTAGGAAAAAATGCAAAACCAACACAACCAATATTGTTCAACGAATATTAGTGCTAAATACGACTGCATATCGTAGTAACTATAAAGCAGTTATATAGATTAAAAAATAGAGGTTATTTTATAACCAACTATCAGTTTATGATTTTTTCTGTGTTTGATAAACTTAAAGGGACTCAAACATACGAATATTTGATGCTTAAGTTTGTCCCAAAATGAATATGCGAATTTTATTAGTGTCTACCGGTTGTTCTAAACGGCAGACGTCATCAGAGAGGTGCATACAGAGAGAGAGAGAGAGAGAGAAAGAGAGAGAGAGAGAGAGAGAGAGAGAGAGAGATAGACATATGGAAATAAAAAAGTATTATTTTTGTAATATTTTAAAATTTTTATCGATACCTAGTCGCCTACATAATTTTTCTAAGTCGATAATTAAATTAGATTACATTTTTCTGGAAATTACTGTGGAATGTATAAAACTAATGTTTAATTGTAGCAGGCAATTAATATTTACTTCATATTTATTATACACATGGATAATCATGGATGATTTTATGAAATTCGTAAAAACAATATATTGTTAGGAAGCATGTTTGTTCTTGAAGAAACACAAAAGATTCTTTGGCAGCAAGTTTGGAAAGAACCCCTTGTAAAAATACAAAAATATTTTTACAGTGTAATATTACTGACTATCTTATTGGATTTAGTTTTTAATAATAACCTTTTTCCGTGTTAAAGCAAATAACATGGGACCAAGTTTGTCTTCTACTTNTTTTTCCGTGTTAAAGCAAATAACCTGGGACCAAGTTTGTCTTCTACTTCTTACTATTATGGACACACGAGTTCCGATTTCACAAGTCGTTAAGGAGCTGCAAAATTCATGTTATTAATCTGATACAGAAAAGATTTCAACGCCCGTAGATAGAAAACGGAACTTTGTGGTTGGGAAATTGGAGTTCCGAGTCATACAAATAAATACCTTCGGAAATCAAATACTTAAAAGATTAAAATTAAAAAAAAAAAACGTTTTCACGCAGTTCCCCTACATATAGTAAGTCCAATGATACCAACAATTTTCTTGGCTGCAGTAAACTGTTTTAGTTATTCTCTCATCTCAGTTTAATGGCTTCCATATGAAAATTAATTTATGCTCATATATGTAATGTACATTGTTATGATACATTGTTTAATAAATATAAATAAGGTTTAATTAATTTTTAATTAAATCTATTTTGTGCGGATGTTGTTAAGTCGCACTCCAGCGGCAATTTGCAAAACAAAACCTAACCCGTCATACTACAGTGAACAAGGCATTCCTATCTGTCGTCAAGGCCGTATAGCTGAGAAAATAGAGTATCGGCCTCATGTCCAATACTTCAAGGTTCAAGTTCCTGTTCGGGCTTGTCTTTATTTTTTATTGTCAGGAAATATTGCTAGGTCAAAGTTTAAAATCACGTCCCACATTTTTCGAGAAATATTTAGTTAATCAAACATTAAATTTGTTATATACACATTTTGCTCAATTACGGATTACAAAAAATGAGTACACACGTGATCATCAGCGAACAGTTTATGAGTATTTTCTAGGTGTGACAAAGTTAAAAAGTAACCCAAGCTTAAGGATATTTGAAGCTTAGTTAGGCCCAGAATTAATAAGCGTATTTTAGTAGTATCTAACTATTGCTCTGAAAGGTAGAAGTAATCGTATATAAATATATATATAGAATTGGAGAGAAAGAGAGAAATTAAAAGAAAGAGCTGGAGGGAAAATGAAAAGAAAGAGAGAGAGAGAGAAATGAAAAGTAAGAGAGAGTAAGAACCGTAATTTTTTGTAATGTTATAAAACATTCCCTAGATACTAGGTGTTAAAATTATTTTTGCTGCCTTCAACTAAAGCAGAGCAAATTTGACAGCGAGCAACTGTGGTGGAACGCGTAAAAATAAACCAAGTGCTGTAGACTTCAGATTCATTATAAATATGGATTTATGTACAAGGATGATATTTTACGTTTCATACAATAGTGTGTTGTCGGAATCATTTTCCGCTAGGGGAAGGGGAAGGTGTTGATAGTAATGTTCGCACTTGTGTTGCAAAATGCGCCCTTCCCGAAAACTGTTGTTTTGAAATCAATCATTAATGTATGTACACACACATATCTTCCCATACGCATATTTGGACACAAAATACTTACACCAGTATACATATAAGTATTTAACGATATTATTGACCTGCATTTGTAGTAATTACATGTGAAGTATGAATATCAACGTACATTGATTATTGTGGCACCCCCTCGTGAAGTATGTGGTGCTCCTAGTGAGTGTGGGGAGAAAGGGCAAATTTCTTTGACACACGTGCCCGTCCCTTAGACTCCCTTGAAAGGTGCAGTAATGTACAATACATTTTTTAAACATCTAGTCTCGGAATAATATATTATAAAACCACAAAATATTATTACTGAGAGCGATATACCTGTGGCCGCTACACAGCTGAGACCTTCAGCCGCGACGGTGAGTGAGGTGCGGTTGGAGCAGCGGCATAGTAATGGTGGAAGAAACATCCACCATTTTCCCCCAAGTGCGAAAATCTGGGCTTGACCCCAACTGGAAGCGAACCAGGTTCTCCGTAATGGGAAGCGAATGGTTGACTGTTACATCTCAGCGGGCCGTGTAGCAGGCACAGGATTTGCAGTCAATTTGCAAATTATCCTCTTCCTCTTCGTTATGCGTTAGCTGCACCTGTCTNCCTCTTCCTCTTCGTTATGCGTTAGCTGCACCTGTCCTAACACGTGATATATGTCAAAGTCATGACTATCTCATTGCATTTTGTTTTATTGAGGACCTAGGACGAGGGTACAACATGAGTCAGGACTCGGTACTCTCAAACTGCTAGGGCCCCTCAAAATTACACTTTATGGTATTTTGCCAAAAATCGTTATGCCTGAAGACATTTTTACTTATGGTATTTTGACTAACAGGAACTTTGCCTGCAGGAGTTTTCGTATCATTCGTTTTTTTTCTAACTGGCATTTTGCCTTGCACGCGTTTTGCTGGAATAGCTTTTGTCTGAAACGCATTTTGCCTAACAAACATGTTACCCCACAAGCTTTTTCCCTACTGGCATTTTGTCTTACAGGCATTTTTCCGAAATACATTTTTGCACAACGTGCATTTCGCCTAGAGGCATTTTCCTTAATAGCAATTTGCCTAAAAAGCATTTTATCTACAAGAGTTTTACGTATCAGGCATTTTATCTAATAATTTTTTTTGCCAAACATTTATTTTGCCTAACAGGTTTTGCCTAAATTTGAGGCAAAACTCCATGTCCACGAAAATTCAAGTTATTTTTCGGGATAGAAAAACTTCAACCGGCGGACCTAGAAAAACGAAGTATTTTGGGTGGCAACTTAGAGTGTAGCAACCCAATAACAAAACAATTCCATTAGCAGTTCAAATCCCGAAGCCAGCATTAAATTGAGAAAATCACTTCCCGATATTTTGCAAGTCTTCACTACAGAAGACATCCCAGGATGGCCAAGGTCAAGTTAAAAGTAGTTTGTATATATCAAACTTCCAACATGGGTAGATTACTCAAGTAGCATCCTGTTCCCTTGTCCTAAACCTCCTTTTTTCCTACTACTAGTCTGCTTGCAAGAACAACCCAAGTGACACTTAGTAAAAAATTCTGGTATAAATTCCATATAAATACATGGTGAATGAAACATAATGTAGGATATTATACGCGTTTTGGACGATGGATAAAGATGTTACATAGATATATATATATGGTTCAGAGTGTCAATACCGACCCGAGTTTCTGATCATTTTTACAAACTTTGTACTTGATTTTCTGTCTGTTTACATGCTTATGCTCCTTATATAAAGATCTAAACAATCTCAAAAGGTGACATTGCTCTGCGACAACCGGGTGTCGTGGTGAAATTGTGATTTAACATACATGAGGCTTTTACACAATCAGAATAATATATTCATCTTTATAGGACATATCAAAATGCTAAGGTGACATTAGTAGTTTCATACGACCCTAAATAGAAGCGCGTGAGTTTACGTGTTCTAATATGTTACGGTGTAAGCCACTGAAAAATTAAATATTTAACTCAAAACTTTACAAAGTTGATATGAATTACTAATATTTATAATAAACTGCGATTAAAAAGCTAAGTTGTGCCGATAGTAAGTCACACTCCCATGGCACTTACAACGAAAATATTGCATGTAGATGTATTTTTAGCGAGTTGTGAGAATATATGCCCGGATAGCTCAGTCGGTAGAGCATTAGGCTTTTAACCTAAGGGTCCAGGGTTCAAGTCCCTGTTCGGGCTGTCAGGATTCTTTTGTGCAGTCAGGGAAATTTTGTAGGAAAAAATGCAAAACCAACACAACAAATATTGTTCAAGGAATATTAGTGCTAAATACGCCTGCATATCGTAGTAACTATAAAGCAGTTATATAGATTAAAAAATAGAGGTTATTTTATAACCAACTATCAGTTTATGATTTTTTCTGTAATTGATAAACTTAAAGGGACTCAAACATACGAATATTTGATGCTAAGTTTGTCCCAAAATGAATATGTGAATTTTATTAGTGTCTACCGGTTGTTCTAAACGGCAGAGGTCATCAGAGAGGTGCATACACACAGAGAGAGAGAGAGAGAGAGAGAGAAAGAGAGAGAGATAGAAATATGGAAATAAAAGAGTATTTTTTTTGTAATATTATAAAAATTTTAACGATACCTAGTGGCCTACATAATTTTTCTAAGTCGATAATTAAATTAGATTATATTTTGCTGGAAATTACTGTGGAATATTTAAAACTAAAGTTTAATTGTAGCAGGCAATTAATATTTACTTCATATTTATTATACACATGGATAATCATGGATGATTTTATGAAATTCGTAAAAACAATATATTGTTAGGAAGAATGTTTGTTCTTGAAGAAACACAAAAGATTCTTTGGCAGCAAATTTGGAAAGAACCCCTTGTAAAAATACAAAAATATTTTTACAGTGTAATATTACTGACTATCTCATTGGATTTAGTTTTTAATAATAACCTTTTTCCGTGTTAAAACAAATAACCTGGGACCAATTTTGTCTTCTACTTCTTAATATTATGGACACACGAGCTCCGATTTCACAAGTCGTTAAGGAGCTGCAAAATTCAAGTTATTAATCTGATACAGAAAAGATTTCAACGCCCGTNTTGTAAAAATACAAAAATATTTTTACAGTGTAATATTACTGACTATCTTATTGGATTTAGTTTTTAATAATAACCTATTTCCGTGTTAAAGCAAATAACATGGGACCAAGTTTGTCTTCTACTTCTTACTATTATGGACACATGAGTTCCGATTTCACAAGTCGTTAAGGAGCTGCAAAATTCAAGTTATTAATCTGATACAGAAAAGATTTCAACGCCCGTAGATAGAAAACGGAACTTTGTGGTTGGGAAATTGGAGTTCCGAGTCATACAAATAAATACCTTCGGAAATCAACAACTTAAAAGATTAAAATTTAAAAAAAAACCTATTTTCACGCAGTTCCCCTACATATACTAAGTCCAATGATACCAACAATTTTCTTGGCTGCAGTAAACTGTTTTTGTTATTCTCTCATCTCAGTTTAATGGCTTCCATATGAAAATTAATTTATGCACATATATGTAATGTACATTGTTATGATACATTGTTTAATAAATATAAATAAGTTTTAATTAATTTTTAATTAAATATATTTTGTGCGGATGTTGTTAAGTCGCACTCCAGCGGCAATTTGCAAAACAAAACCTAACCCGTCATACTACAGT
>NQII01013959.1:0-15514 GCA_002778355.1 Clitarchus hookeri | reverse complement strand
CTTAGCTCCGCGCTGCACGCGCCAACCTTACTCCCCCCAAGACGTCTATCCCAACGGGACTATATTACCTGGAAAACAGACAAGTGCATTCCAATGAATGGCGATTGTGTTTTGTTACTTATACGTGTCGCTGGTATCGCCATCTTTCGACGGAAAGCTGAACAAACAAGAGACTTTGAAGATTTGTCTCTAGTGTCCACCAACAGGTGCGCCACTTACCAATTCTACCTACCGGCCGCCAAGGATACCAGCCCCTTAAGGGTCTCGCCTGCCTGCGGCTTTTTTTGCGCGTTCGATGCATCGAAACGCGCGAGACCTAAGGCCGACTATAGCTTACTCACCATTTGCCTCACCTCTACGTGCAAGGCGGTCAATCTGCTTGCAATCTTTCCGTTGGCGACCCGCTTGAATTTGAATTAGAGTGGTGGACCTATTGCTTTATGGTACACCATTAAAGATAACATTTAGAAAATGAAATTAATTCTGGAAAAGCCTGTTTTATCAATTTCCACGGCCAAAAAAATAATCATTGAAGTTGAAATGAGTACTTGAAACTTGTCTCCGTGTACAAGAACGTGTCTTAAATTTTATTCGTATGTAGACATATCTTCAAACTATCCAGCCTTTTTAGAACCACCTGTTTCCCACCGAAATTATGCAACGCACTTGGTGCGCCAGCCGGGTGAAACCGTTAAAGGCGTTGGCCACGAATGATTTGTTTCATATCTGTACCCATACACAGCTCAACTTTTAGACATTGTCAATGATTATTCTTTGCTCGGAAAAAAATATTTTTGAGCGCACAATATTTGCATAAATACATGTCGCAATCACAATTTTCTCTTTTAGAAAATTACAAATAATGAAAACTAACTTCTGTACAGAAATAAGCTAATTCACACTGAAAGAAGATGTCGATTGCTACTTCAAGACGTCCATAAAATCGTACAGGAGAATGTTTTTGTAATTAAAAAAAAAAAAAACAAAAAAAAACTATAATTCATTGCATGAATTTTTGTAAAATAACTTTTTCTAAGCATGCCTTACAATGAATTAATATAAGATCTTTCGGTTGCTCTGGTTACATTGTCTGCAAATAGCTTAGTTCAGTTTATTAGAACATTGCAAAAATTTGTAGCATTTTGACTTCAACAAGTTATTTTGCAAAACCATGCATTATAAAAAATTTGACCCTAGGAAAAATTTATTACAGATAGTAACTGTAAGTTGAACAGTATGTGATACAAATATAAAATAGCGAATTCATACGTGGCCATCGCCCTTAACCCGTGGGGCAGCGAACGGTCACGTTAAATTAAACCGTGCGTGACGCGACTGTTTTCTGGCGTGGTAAGGCACAACAGCACGACAGCTAATTACCGCCATATTGTGCCGGCTTACCACCTGCCGAGGGGAACATGCCGCCATTGAAGATGACGTCTACGGAGCCGTGTGTACATGTCAGAGTCTCTGAGGGCGACCCTGGCCCGCGCGCTCGCATCACAAAGCGCGCAGTCTTTCACGCCGACAACTCGTCTGATCCCCGTCGTTTTAAAGTTTAATAATATACATTCATACTTACTACACGTCCCTCTACCACATTTGATATCCTGTACCGAAGTAATGCTACCTAAAAACGATTGTAAAGAATTCTGTATCAGCAAATCTGCCTTTAAGAAAAATGCACATCAGAGACAGGAATAAAAAAAACTGGAAACTAGCCTTCGCCCGTGAAGACTTTCTTAAGGCTGTAGGATACCAAAAAACTTATTATTTTCTATTTGTACCAAACATTTCTCAACTTGTATGCATTTTATGTGATGCTATGCTCCTCGAATAAAAACATTTTTCACTTTATATTTTTTTAATAATTTGATGTCAAATTCAAAATGGTTCTGTTTCGCTGTCGCCATAATAACAAATACTGAGATGTACTAATGAAAATTCACTACATAAAGTAATGTTGTGGGCTACCGCGTGACACATATATGTAATCACCAAATAACATTTCATGCATGTATTAAAAACTGTAAAAAATTTTTTTGCATATTTTTAAAATAAATAAAAAAATTATGAGTTTACGTTGTAAATTTTTTTCATATGTACATCTTCGTTAGTACTTCTTATAATGGCTACAGTAAAACTATAAAGTTTCTGTTTTGACATCAAATTATTAAAAATATATAAAGTGTAAAAAAATTTTATTCTAGGAAAATGTCATTACATGCTATGCGTACAAGCTGAAAATTTTTTTGTACAATTATAAAATTTTTTATTTTTTGGTAACTTACTGTACACCTTTAAGACAGTCGCTTACCTTGACCTTGAACTGCGTTGTAGCGTGTTTGATGTACGGTGTTTTGACGAAACTATCAAACGTGCTTCTCAATATTTTTACCTACGAAAAGATAACATACCCTAGCCGTGGACGGAATGGTACTATCAAACATCACGTATGCCATAAATATTACTCTGGTGCCCTCCAACATCATTAAATAGAGAATTTTTCAAGTTACTCCATTTGTTTTAGTTCGTCGATTCGATTTATTTTCCATACATAACAATGCATATATATTGGACAAGACATACCAATTATATAATATAAGGTTTTGCAATGAACACGTGTTATGCATGTAAATAAGTAATCCTTAATGCATTATACCTCGACGCCAGCTGCGGATTTTCCACCAATAAAACGGACTTTCGCCCAATAAAATGGTAGCGTCACATCCTAAAGTCTCATAGATACACGTAGCACGACGAGAACACTGCACGCCAACAGAGCCGTGCGCGTAGCGTTGACGGGGTACTTGATGCGCGAGGCATTATCGCCCTTAACACTCCCGCGCTTCTTGTCCTCAAAACATGGAAAACCACTCCAAGTAGGCGAACCCCTTAGGGTACCGTCTACAGGGACGTATGTATTTTCCATGTAGGAGTGATGCGGTTGACACTAGAGGCGGTCTTAAGTCTTCTTATTGTGCACTTCAGACTACGTTTTCCAAAAATATACAAACTGACATTATTTTTTAAGTAAATTAAATTCCTGGTGAAGTAATTCTTGTGTATATTACGAACGAATTAGTTTTTTTTTCTCATATAAATAAGTTTTATCCAGACAACAACACAGTAAAACATTTTCGGTTTTTGAAACGCGCTCAAATAGTTAATCTATTTTGGTGGCATCCTTGTTGTTTGGAATTCTATGTCCGTTTCGTTTCATCGGACAGTACTGTTCCATTTAACTATTTCCAAAGATGATATGAAATGTCTGTTAACAGTTCATTATTATGTTTTTTGTGCTATATATAAATATATATATAATTA
Organism: Clitarchus hookeri; assembly: GCA_002778355.1. NCBI lineage: Eukaryota > Metazoa > Arthropoda > Insecta > Phasmatodea > Phasmatidae > Clitarchus > Clitarchus hookeri. The sequence goes on along the minus strand of NQII01013959.1, from coordinate 12,187 downwards.
CAAATTACTCAGGACGTATTTAAGTTCGTGAGCGTCGGAGGTCTAAATATAAGTAATATAATTAATTATTTTGCAAAGAAACAGTTGTACACACAGCTATTATTTGCAAATTGCAATTGTCTATCCATGCTATTAAAACTTGTTATTCTTATCAGCGTGCACAATTTTATGCCAATCTCAATTCAATCCTTACCACGGTATATTAGTTACAGTCACTTAATCTTCTCTTATTAGTTATATACACCCAATCAAAATGTCATCCGCCATACATTACCATCGGCCGCGGTGGTCTAGTGGCTAGACCACTCGCCTCCCACCTAGGCGAACCAGGTTCGATTCCCGGCGGGGTCGCTCCCGGATTTTTGCATGTGGGAATCGTACCGGATGATGCTGCCGGCCGGCGGGTTATGTTAGCGATCTCCCGTTTCCCCCGCCCTTTTATTCCGGCGCTGCTCCATACTCGCCTCGTTTCAGCCTCGTCGGCTCCCAAGACCTCGACGCTAAGAGCCTCCCAAATATCTCCACTGCACTCCACTACACGGTCATCATTACAAATGTCCGCGACTCGCACGTCAAGTCACAGTTTCCTACAGTCAGTCTCTGTGTCTGCCCTGTCGCGGTTCGCACACTGCACTCGCTGGTTACTGCGCCTTCGCTCGTCCCGATGGCCACACAAACACTGTCCATTCCCAGACTGCCGACACAGAGCCACGCCGCGACTAACGCAGCTGATGTGGCCTAGCCCAGGAGCTTCTCGGCCCCTCGAGTCGTTCCGAAGGAGGCGTTCGCAGGAAAACTCCGGCAACGCCCTTCAAGTCATTCGTTGTTCCAGAAACGTCAGTGACGTCGGTACGGTAGGCGTTATCGCGGCCCGCGTGCTGGCTCCGCGTGCTTCCCTCCTCCGGTCGCCGGCGACATCCTGTGCTACGCCTGCCCGGAAGACAAGGGGAAGGGCACGAAGGCGAAGTGGCCGCGCGTAACTATATTAGTATTATCTACTTAACCTGTATTTACACTTTTAAGTACGAAGATACTTAAGTGTGTGATTTTGAGTGCTTCTTCTGGAAAATTCTAACACCAACATGAGTGGAAATATTCACCTTGCTTAGCAAATACTCTCACAGACTCGTGGTTTCTTAAATATTTCATTTCATTCCTCGCATAAACATGATTGCAAATAAATGTAATTTACAATAAATAGATTATTTATAGATTTTTGTTTGTCTAACTGTTATATATCACCTTTGCTACCCTGCAGAGACGAAGTAGATATCTTTCTTTAACTATTAAGCAAAATCAGCTTAAATAAATAATAATTAACTTCGCAATACACCAAAAGAAAAAACTCTTGACATTTCGCAGAAATTATTTTCTTTAACTCCACTAGTTGGAAATGAAAGAGTTAGGTACATTCTTAGGAAATGCATTTCGTGCTTCGTGGTTGGTAGTATATAATAGTTAGTGCCCCCAAATCCGACCAGCAAATAGGAGACATGTCCTGGAGTTTTGTTGCCTGAAAACAATCGTGGGCACCCCTGTGTTAGAAAATTTTCACTTTTTAAAAAATGCATCACAGAAACGGAAAAAAAATCGGAAATAATCCTCCGACAGGAAAACATTCTAAAAAGCAGTTCGTAAGTACATAAAAACCAAAAATATTAAGCAGTCTTCTCACAGCTTGGTGGCCTGTGTAGGCAACATTCTCAAAGTCGCATACTTGGACGTTGCGCGTGTCGAAACATTGTGTGTTCAGGCCTTTTCAGAATCTTATACTTGGGGGAAATGAAAGTATTCCATATGTTGGTAAGCGTCGTCCTAAGAGCTTTATCTATTTCGTGTGTCACACACACACATTGGCGAAGCCCGTGAGACTTGAGCCAGACGTGCATGCACATACGTACGTAAAGGATTGTTTGATTCTGCATGTTGTGGTTATCGTTTCGTCTTTGTTTCGGTTTTAAAAACCAGAAATAAGCACGCATTAAGTTAAAAAAAAAAAAGGCACACGTGAGCAATGACGTGACTGTTAAGTAGATGAAGCTTAAAAAAAAAAGGTCGTTTATTTATAAATCATGCGAGTGTGAAACGTTTCCGTTCGTTGTTTCCAACTTGATTAATTAGCGCCCGAAATTTTTCACACCGTTGCCGTGGTTTCCGGGACAAAGAGGATGGTCTCAGAGCTTTCGCAGCTAGCTTACGAACCCTACGTACAGCTGGAGGTTATTTTTCCGGAAGGCTCCTATTTTCTCTCCAACTTTATTTCCAACGTTGCGGGGTGGGGAGTCGTTCGCTCTTGACGCGGGTTCACGTGTCGCACTTTGCGCGGCTTCCGAACGGTTCTTGCTCGAGGTTGAGTGTTGCTCCTCTCTGCCGAGGAGAAGAATTAATTATTCTGTCCCACAATACGGCAGTAATTCCGGTGGAAACCATCGTGTTATGTTCTACAGTGTTCTGCGAATCACGGCAGTGTGCAGAAAGACACAAGGCGACTGGCGTCCTGACTGGATTACGAGACTTTTGAATAAGGGGCCTCGGTGGGCCACACTCACTTAAAATAGTCGTGGCTCACGCATATATAGACAGTTTATTTATGTGTAGAATTAATGTTTAATTTTATTACAATTATTATGGTGGTGATAGTTACAGTTCATGTTAATTTCGGTAACTGTGCTCAAACATATGAGGCGTTGCGGATATTAGTAGCGAACTCAACATGGGTAAAATATTGTTTTATTTTCGAATTTGAAACTTTGCAAACCGTAGTAACTGATTCAATGGTTTTCAGGAGTCTACCTCGCCTTAAATATTAAGGGAAGGGGGGCGTTGGTGTAGTGGTTAGGCTACTAGCCTCCCACTTAGACGAACCGGGTTCGATTTCCAACGGGGTCGCTCCCGGACTTTAGCATGTGGGAATCGTGCCGGACGATGCCACTGGTCAGCGGGTTTTCTCGGGGATCTCCCGTTTCTCCAGCCCTTGCATTCCGGCGCTGCTCTATACTCAACTCACTTTACTCTCATCGGCTCTCAAGACCTCGATGTTAAGAGCAGCCCAAATCTCTTCACTCACTTAAATACTCGGAAAAAAGCTGGTGAATGGAACGGCACACAAGCAACGAGCTAGCACAGAAGTGTGGAATATTACAGGTGAATCGATCTACACCCGCGAGTCGTCACGTGATCGTCGCTGCTCTCCCTGCCCGTGCCCTCTCACAAGCCCTGCGCACGTGTTGAGTTGCGTCAGTATAGTTTGTACATGCATGCGACCTATGTTCTGTGGTGCTTGCTAATAACTGTCAAAAGTATTCTACAGAGAAATATGAGTGCTGAAGAGAGTGATGACTGCTCTTCCTCTGGATTCCCTCGTAAGAGAGCAAGACATGTGCAAAAATTTAAGACAACAACTTGCAAACGCAAACGAAACCTTGGAAACCTTCCGAAGAAGGAAGTTCCTGAACAAGATTTCGGTCCACCATGTAAATGCTGATGTTTCGATGAAGTGCGACAAGAAATCGTCCAGGTAATTTGTAAATATTTCCTGTACATTGGCGATTATGATAGGCAAAATTCATTCATATCAAAGCTTGACGTTTAGAATAATATTGTTAAAGGAAGAAGTGTGTCGTAAAGCATTCTACAGTATTAATTGAATATCAGATAAACGTGTTAGGGCTGTATTGAACAATCAGCGAAGTACTGTTACAATCAGCCCAGACCAGCGTGGAAAGAGCGAAAGTAAAAGAATACGTGATGATTGGACAAATACTGTTACAGAATACATTCTAAGTGTTCCTACTCTATCGAGTCACTACGGCCGCGCAAAGAGCCCCAATAGAAGATACCGTCCTGTTGCTCTAAATGTTAATTACTTTATGATATATTTAGAGTGAGTCAAAGAAACTATGATACCGAACCATTAACGAAACATTATTATAGGTAAGTGTTTAATATACAGGTCAATATTAGATTTAAGCCACCAAGAAGACACACTTGCAATTTTTGCAACAGATACAAAATCATAGTACAGAGTTTGACAGAAGAGGGTAATACTGATCTTATTGCAGAACTAAAGAATAATAAGGTTGCGCGTCAAAGAGAAGCTAAGGTTGCTCATGCAATGCTGAAATCATACAAATATAACTCAAATAGTTATTTTACTGCACTTGCAGTTGATTTACAAGCCATGCCAACGCCGAAATTAATCAGTGGTATACAATATTATAAAATATTAAGACTGGACCTGCTACCATGTTTATTTAGGATGAAACGATAGTCAGGCGTCGTCTTGCGAAATAGCGACCTGTTTGCAACGTTATAGTTTGACATAGGACAGCACCATTCAGCATGCAGTAATAAAAACGTTAATGTGCAGGAAAATTGACAAACATAAAGCATACTTTCATGATTCCTGGTTACTCTTCTTACCTGCCCTGTGACACGTACATCGGCCTTATAGAGAAAACGTTTAGTCATAATGTGATGTTTACACTAAGGACCAGTACAGATACTTCATAAGGGAAAGCTGTTCTTCGAGGATGGGAAGGTCTTCGAATTTTCAGCATCCTGCAAGCTAGGTTTCTCCATTGATACAGAATACACAAGTAGCGATGTACATAAGATCTCTCTCTTCAAAAGGGGAAGGACTCGAACTATAATTGTGAGAAATTCAGGTTAGCAGTCAAAGAAATTCCACAAAAGTATGCTGCACCTTTGAAGCCGCAAGCAAACAAGCTTCATGATCTACGTGCGTTAATACCTCTTCCAGGAATAAAGTACTTCGAAAAGTTTCTTATTTCTGGTGATGAAAGGACTTTTTTGGTGCAAGACAATGTGAACAAAGTATTTCAGGAGGAAGATGGTCAACCTATTGATTTCGGAACTGCAATGTCAAGACTTAAACGCAGTGATTAATACCCTACGACTCTCTTGTGTGGGAAAATTCTTGATACTCGTTTGTGAGATCTGCATAGCTTGATGATGAAGACAACATGTAGCGATAGTAAGATGGTAAGTGAGTTTCTACAGGTTTGCCTCAAATTTTGAAAACAATTATTGTTAATATTATATTCTACTGGACTGCAATGTTATGAAACAATGTCACTGTTTTGTATTTCGCTGTAATTCAGTGTTGAATCAAGCCATAATTATTAACAGGTTATTTCTATGTTGTATTATTATAAATACATATTGTCCATAAAGAGAAAGTCGAGTTCGTCCTTGATATACGGAGTATCGCATAACTAACGATAACCATAGATGTCAATATTTCAACTGCCGATTATTGAGCCACGTACTTTGAGGGTTCGCCCCTAATATCTGCAATGCCTTATTTATATTTTAAAAATAATTTCTGGTACTTTTTTTTTGACCACGGACTAGCCTGACGAGTTTGGCGTAACGCAACCCGCTGGCCGCTAACTGTACAGCGTCTCCAAGTCGGTTGCGAACGTCAGGTTTATCCCTCGGGTAATGTAGCTGACTTGCATAATCTTGTACCGCAGTACAAGGCTAAGGGCGTCCTGTAAAAACAGAAGGTTAACAAAAACACCCCTAAATAAATTCAGCTCAGATGCGCTTTTGTACTATATATTTTCAGTTTCAGTGCTACAACCGTTTTCATACAAAGGCACAGTAATCATTGGTATCAAAGTATAAGCAGCAAACTTCGCAACACAGCATGACAATCCTTACAAAATTACGTTGGGCCGTAAGGGCAGCACACAGACATACCATTGTATTAAAGTTCTACAATTATTAAGTAAACCAACAAGTAATGGAACACGGCCTTAAGGGCTAGAAATAGTTTATGCAGACATCGCCAAAAGTAGATAACAAATAATTTCAACCTTGACGAAAATACTGAAAATAAAAATACTAACACCAATAATACAGAATAGGTGGGTGAAACATCCACGCACAAAATGCCTGGATGTATACAAAATTACAGTGACATTCAATTCCAATAGCTAATACCGAACCTAACCTAGTTTTGCCACATTCCGCCACAGATGCAGGTAATTTACATATCATGGGAAAAAGGTCGCACATGACCATTAGGTCAAGTTGAATGGGGTTTGAAAAGTCATGTTAACGATGCAAATTCCAAGGTTTGAGTCGGCAATAGCCACGGAACCGAGGGTTGCAAACACTGAAATGTCATGTCCTAACCCAGAAACACTCGGGAAATACGCTCGGGAAATAATAACTCACAGTCACAAATGCGAAAAGTCATCGAAAGGCGACACACATAATGATTGAGTCTCACACTCGTTGGAAAATGAGGAGCATGGCCATGGCCCTACAAATTTAACCCTTAAACAGAAAATGCAACATGACTGAAGGGCAAGTACCAAACCAATTACTAGAAAAACAATAACTATAAAGATTTGCAAACGTACATTTTTATGCCGAACTAAATTTATACGATGGAGGGCCGAAACAGGAATTTAGAAACGACATACTTACATAATAATCAGTTCGCCAGCCACCTCAGCCTGCTCTGAGATGAGGGCACACGCGCAAAGACGCACTAAATGATTAAGAAATTACTACATGCCTCTGTGCTGGAGGAAGTAGAAGTGAACTTGCAACAAGCAGCACCAACCTTCGTTGGCCTCGCGCGGCAAGGGCGCATGCGTACGACGAGAGGGAAGGAGGAGAAAGCATTGAGATAGGAGAAGTAGTGGAAGGAGTACTTGGAGAAATGCCGGGGTCAAAGAGCTGCCGCAGCGACGGTAAACAATTGATTACTCCATAGAGTCAGTGATTCGTGACTTGGTGCGAAAATATAAAAAAATAAATGTGGTTCAGCCTCTAGTATTTTTTCCGGTCTTCCCTTTCTACCCTGCGTTCAAGACGGGCACACCGGTTGATTCTACTCATACCCTGAACGTAATGTCCCAGCCTTTAAGGTAGAAGGAGGGTTGCTGCCAATGAAGTAATTCACCTGGCAGTACAACATGCAGAACTTATGACAAAGTAGCATACTCAGTGCCAACATTGTCGGAACATTATTATTTATGCTACATATGGAAGAAGAGTGCATACATTTTGTAATACTGTAAAATATATAGCTATTTTTTTTTCTTGTTTGAAGGTTTAAAAAAAAAAAAAAATTAATAACAGTAAATTTTTGAACAAAATTTAAGGAAATTTTCATTTTGGATGCTTCAGAAGGCACTTCTTGCAAAATAACTTTATCAGACATTAGCATCATAATAATTTCTCTGGTTGGATGTAATAAAAATTACTGATATTGTTTACATATTATTCCAGCCACAAAATATATCAGTTTTGTAACTAAAGTAAATGTACATATAATTAATAATTTAAAATATTTATAATATTATAATGATAATGTCTTGTACAACCATGGTAATTATTGCGATTGCCTTACTTGACGAAGTTTATCTTGCAAGATGTGTTTTATCAAGAAATAGGCAAAAATTTCGATTTAAAATAGGCTTATATTAATAGATTTTTTAAAATTTCAATTCGTAATGCACAGCGAAAGATTTTACAGTATTGCACTTATATATATTCTACTTTCATATGCGATTCAATTCGTACTTTTCTGACAATTTTGGCAGCGTGTGTACTAATTTTTAATGAGCTCTGTATATTATAGAGTTTGATGAAGTGCTCCATTTTAAGCCACTATACGTCTTTCTTAACTGAAGATGGCAAAATTTTGTAACCAATTTTCTAGTTTGAGGCAGAACTGGTTTAATAAGAAAGATATTTGCGTGACCTGTCGTGCATTCGAGGGAAGGCCTTTCAAGCGCCAAACTCTAGTGATAGTCATCGGTTAAAATGAATCACAACGTNATGTCGTGCATTCGAGGGAAGGCCTTTCAAGCGCCAAACTCTAGTGATAGTCATCGGTTAAAATGAATCACAACGTACTTTCTTAACCTCGTTACTGACCCGCGTCTGGTTTCTTGCCTTACTGGTGCCGCAGAGAAACTGACACGCATTGTCGGCGTAGCGTCTGAAGAGTTCCATCAGGCAGCGGTTATACCTGGGCTACGCAGCTGGTCGGGCTTCATTTGGACTTACTCCACGCCTCGTAAGGCGTCACATCCTCCACGAGTGGAGAACGACTGTACGGGTTGGCTAACAGCACTTGTTGAGTCACACAGAGTCTGATTCTCACATGTCACGGCAGTAGACTCGCAGCTGGAAAACATATGCAGTGATTTCGGCCGTATTAAGNTGTACGGGTTGGCTAACAGCACTTGTTGAGTCACACAGAGTCTGATTCTCACATGTCACGGCAGTAGACTCGCAGCTGGAAAACATATGCAGTGATTTCGGCCGTATTAAGATCAGTGATAATTTTAATAAATTGACTTGTTTAGGAATGTCTGAGAAATAACTAACGGAAAGTTTTCTACTATGGAAAAATTATTTAAACTAATTTAAATCTAAGTAATCTGAATATATAANAGATCAGTGATAATTTTAATAAATTGACTTGTTTAGGAATGTCTGAGAAATAACTAACGGAAAGTTTTCTACTATGGGAAAATTATTTAAACTAATTTAAATCTAAGTAATCTGAATATATAATTTTTTTTTACATTTATAGTTAGCGATTTACGTTCAACTTAAGATAAGTATTTTACTGTTAAAGCTAGTTGATAACTTAACATTAATAAAAATTATTTCTACACATTTCTGGGAAGTAATATCTTTGTCTTAATACTGCAAGTGAATTATAGAAAATTTTACCACACTTTGTATGTAATGTGACGATATAATGATGCTGTGTATTTTAAGAAATAAGTACTGTGGAATTCGTATATATTCAACACGGAACTTTATTATGAAGTTGCAAGTTTCCATATATCTCTGTGCTGTTAACGCAGAAGGATTTTTTTTTATGTTAACAAAAAATGTTGGCATACGATTTCCATGAAACTGTTTGTAAAACCTACAAAAAAATTTTCCTCTTTGTGTAAGTTTTTGCCGAAAGCAGCACACTCTAGATGCCACGTGTGTGCAAATATCAGAGCTTTTATGAAGCTCTTTGCTTTTCACATTGAATTTACAGGTTTATATATTTTATTTCTATATTCTGGAAACGTAAAAACTGCAATTGCACGATGCAGTAGTGAAGTGATCCTAAAATATATGTTTATTGCTAAGCGTTTTATTGAAAAAGACGATGGAATTAATAACAGAGAGGAAAAACTCATTTGAAGGATGGCTAAGGTTTCTAAAAAGACACCAAAACTAGTATGCCTGCTACTGAACCATGACAGAGTGTGAATAATCATCGTCTACCACCTCAGGACCACATTCGTGAATCTTGTATTTAAGTCGCCAAAATAGGAGCACAATTAAACTGTTAAACACCATATTTATGCCAGACATCTATTTATAATACAACTGCCATATATTTTGTAACTGAATAAGAAAATTGATAGGACACGGATTGAATGGACGCACATGTAATACCGATATATTTGGACCGGAAGCAAACAGAAGATACCTAATTTCTGTTCAGGAATAGTTTCACAACATTTTTGTTACTGACAAAAAGAAAGTAAATGCAAATGAATAACTGAATTTCTCTTTCGGCAAAATTTCAACACTAGATTGAAAACTTTTGTACCTTGGAGTTACAATAATGACAATAAATGGATTGTCAAGTCGTAATTTAATGTTTGAATATAAACCCAATAATTTTCACGCTGTCTACATGTGAAAAAAGTAGATACGGTAAGTAAAATTTTCGGGAATGGCAGGACGTTTACAGTAGTATATAAATGTATGTTTTCGCGCAGGATTCAAAATTCTGAACATGGAGCTAATAAATTGGCCAGTATTTATGCTCTGAGCGAGCCATCTGGTGGACGGCGAAGTTGAATATTCATATTTTTGGAAGGCAACTGTTGTCGTGAGCTGCAGACATTTTAAAAACCGACGATAATATTTATTTTATAAGTGTAGTGTTTGCAAAATCTAAAATCTGTATTTACCAGAAGATTTAAAAATATAAATTTTTAATTCGACAGTGTACTTAAATATAACGTGTGGCCATCGTCCAGATGGATTGAGCGAGTACGAATACTGATTATCTTCGGATCAAAAAATCGAACTGGAATAAAGTAATGAACTACGAAATACAGTTATTTCGTACAGTCACCTCAACAGGTATTGACATGCTCACATTTTGGAAGCTGGTTATAAAGAAAATCATGGCATTTGTGATCAAAAGCGAACTATGCGTAATACCGATTACCGACTTAGGTAGGTATAAAGGATTTTCGTAATTTCGCCTACAAGTCATACAAAAGCTAAAATTTTTGCATTGAAAAAATTATTTTGCACGAGAAACATTTAACGTTTTTTAAGTGACCCATATGACTGTTACAAAAGTGTTTTCATAAAATTTCAAGGTTCATAACATTATTCTGAAATGTTCAAGAATAGTACTGTTACACGACGACAAAGCTGCTAAAATAATATAATATAAACTTACTGGTAAAGTTGTCATATTTCTAGGTGTATCACCAGTTTGAACAAAATTACTTTATGATTACCATTTCAAAGCATAGGCCACCCTACATAATTAAATTTACAGCTNGCCTACAAGTCATACAAAAGCTAAATTTTTTGCATTGAAAAAATTATTTTGCACGAGAAACATTTAACGTTTTTTAAGTGACCCATATGACTGTTACAAAAGTGTTTTCATAAAATTTCAAGGTTCATAACATTATTCTGAAATGTTCAAGAATAGTACTGTTACACGACGACAAAGCTGCTAAAATAATATAATATAAACTTACTGGTAAAGTTGTCATATTTCTAGGTGTATCACCAGTTTGAACAAAATTACTTTATGATTACCATTTCAAAGCATAGGCCACCCTACATAATTAAATTTACAGCTAAACTAATATCTTGTTTTTGATTGCATTGAATTCCATAATATTATTCGCAGCAACAGAAAACATGTATAGGATTATATGCTGTAACATTATAGTGTACCGTAATGTTATTTTTACCACGAGTTATAGCGTTATGTGTATAGACTTATTCACAGGAACACAAAAATAGTTAAATCTTATACTGCGTCATGTACCTTGACTTTGTCATTCAGAGTAACGTTGCTTTGTAACAACGAGCTATTGCCATATGTGAATAACGTTATACGCAGCAATGCAAATATATTCATAACTTTTACTTTGTTATGACCTAGATGTTATATTGAACCTTAACGTTATCAAGTTACCACGAGCTAAAGCGTTACGTAAATAACGTTATTCTCAGCAACGCAAACATAGTCACAACTTTTACTTTGTTATGACCATGACGTTGTACTGTATGTTAACTTTATTAGGTTACAATGAGCTAAAGTGTTATGTAAATAACGTTACTCACAGCAATGTAAATATACTCATAACTTGTGCAACATGACTTCATGTGCACTGTAACGTTATTTCGTTACCATTAGCTGTAGCGTTATGCCAATAACGTTATTAATTGCAACAAAAATATATTAATAACTTTTACTCGGTTACGTACCATGATGTTTTGGTGTACGTAATGTTAAGATAGATCTTACATGCGACTTTAAAATGTGTGTGCTGAAGTTCGTTAATTTTAAATTTCCGCATTAACTGTAATTTGTTTTTTAAATTAATTCCACGCTTATTGGACTTTCATAAACGCACTATTTTATGTTATATCACACAAATATTAAGTATGCTAAAAAATACAGGAAAATTTTGAACACTTCAACATCTTTGAAACGACAAACACGTCCTAAAATAGCAGCTTTACAAACTTTGAGTCGTGTGTTTGGAAGACGTCTTAACGACCGCCTTAACGACCTTATACGCTTAGGTAGCCGTTTTTAAGTTCGTAATTTGAAACAAACGTAGGAAAAATGAAGCAAATTTTCGGCCATTAAGGTTGTTTCATAAGAGAACGTTGGAATGATAGGCGGATTTTGGAAATTATGTTTTTTAAGGTAGTATTTTTACCCACGCTAAGATAATAACGTAGCATTTTAACTTTAAGTGACTTCGTAAAACAAAAAACCAAACACGTATCAGTCACGGAAAGTTGGAAGGCACGGCATGGCCTACATATGTTGGCGAAATATGAGAAAAGTTTGCTTTTGGTCGTCTCACTTTTTTAAAAGGTTTTACATGTCCAAGCACACGCACTCGGG